>CATNWA010007874.1:0-16164 GCA_951230385.1 Staurois parvus | reverse complement strand
GATATTAGGTCAATTCTGGCTAAGGGGCTATTAACACTGACAACATAACTATATTACTGTCAGAATTCTGGAAACAAGTTATCCTTTTTCTACAACGTAGACACCAGTGCACAGGTATTGTTAGTCTATCGGGAGTGCTAGCAAAACAGGGCTTTGTGCAGAAGTGGAAAAGGAAGTGACTTGAAGGTTTCCCATTGTATGAGCCTCCAGCCATTTCTAAACTACAAGAAAACAGGGCTAGAGTGGTCAGCATACACTATATTGACACAATTTTGTATCCAAGAATTTTTGTCTATTTTCAATCTCACACCTAGAAAATACATTATTTAAATAGGCTGACCATTAAAAGAAGATCTGCCATTCTTGCTGGACTGGTGTAGTACAAGTATATGGTAACAAAGACACCTATCAGAAAATGAAATGTTAGGGTAACATACATTTTAATGTTCCAAAGTATGTTTTAACTCAATGTTTACATAATCTTCTTTGTTTTCAAACCTCTTCAATCTAGCTGCCTTTCCTTCTGTCTCTTTTTTCAGCCACTTTCTCTAACCGTTTCCTTTTACAATTCCTTGGTCAAAAAAAATATTAACATTTAAAGCTAACTGAAATAAAGTTTAAGTACAGTCACAACTTCCACAGTGCGTGACATTTTAATTGACATCCAATATGCTCTTGGAATACTGAAAGCAACTGTCTCTTTATTGTTGAAGAAGCAGGAATGAACAGTTTAATCTCATGAAAAGTAATTTATTTTCCAATGATGTTATACTAAACATAATGATCACATTTGTTACTTTAATTTGCCACGTGGATTAGAACTGCATAATGTCCTCCATTTATGTGCATTAATAACATTATACCCACACACAACAATCTTTGTCTTATAGTATGACATATGGTTGGAACAGCTTAGATCTTGAAAAACCAAACATATAAAACTGAGCTGAAGCAAAGTAGATTCATAGGACGGGACACCAAGGCAATGCACAAGCCGGAAAGTAATTTTTTTTAACTGCTAGCACTGAAGTCATGCAAGAACCTTCAGAATATAACTGATAAAGACTGTAAAGTACTGTAAAGCTATGCTTATATAATTATTTCTGGAAATATCATTTTGAGATGATGCAGTTAAATGAATACAGTTGTATTTTTTGCAATTATTTGTGTATAATTGTATTTATTTCATTTGTTTTGCCCTACATACAGTACTTTTTAAATGTCCTTCACGTCACATACATGCACATACAGGTATTTTTTTTGTCTTGTTGCTAAAAGCATTCAAGATTAACACTTGAATACTTTAGGTTAGGTTTTTCAACTTTTATCAGTCACTCGTACAACTTTTGCTATGTGCAGAAATTTCTCGGCCAGCAATAGATTCAATTGAGCAGCAAAAATTGTTGTGTTGCATGACTCATCCCAGTTTGTGCAGTGTGGTTAGGGTTCTTGTAGCTGGAGAAAAAAACAAAATACCGTACTTGGGGGTTGATTTACTAAAACTAGAAAGTGCACAATCTGGAGCAGCTCTGCATAAAAACCAATCAGCTTCCAGGTTTTTTGTCAAAGCTTAATTGAACAAGCTGGAATTAGTAGTTGATGGCTACCATGCACAGCTGCAACAGATTTTTCACTCTCCAGTTTTAGTAAAACTGTATGATTGTCTATGGTTTTGTTATTTGTGTCATACACCATATCATTGGTACCACAATTATGGATGTGCAGACAAGGCCTGTATGCAGAGTGGCAACAGGTGTGGGGTGCTAGAACAGAATGGTGTTGATTTAGTAAAACTGAAGAGTGCAAATTACAGTGAAATGCTCTTTAGAGAAACCAATCAGCTTCCAGTTTTTTTTCATAGCTTAATTGAACAAGCTGAAGTTAGAAGCTGATTGGCTACTACCATGCAGAGCTGCCCCAGATTTTGTAACCTCCAGTTTAGTAAATCAACCCCAATGATCTTTGGTCTCTGCACCTGTACAATGTTGGTTGCTGCATCATACAGTCTGCAGAGAAGCAGCAGGGGACATGGAGAATATACAAAATGATGATGACCACTGAACACCAAGGCGGGGGGGGGGGGCTTTCTTAATCCCATTAACAACAAGAATAGGCAGCTATTCCATTGACACAAATGAAGGGCACCATTTCCTCCCACTGACACCAAAAGATGGCCCAAAGATCGTGTTTTAGTTTGACATGAATAATGGGTTACAACTCCTGCTACTGACACCAACATGCAGCACTATTCATCCCACTGACACCAATAATGGGTACTAATCCACCTACTGACAACATGGGGCACTATTCATCCCATTGACTCAAAGAAATTGGGTACTATACTGACACCAGGAGGCACAGCCGAGAGGGACTTTTGTGTGACTTACCTACTGCCAGCTTACTATCCTTTCTCAGAATTAACTGAAGAAGTTTAAAGGACTAACACAATACTCACACTTTATCACTAAAAATAAAAACAAAGTTTCCTGCTAAACATTTATTATAACCCTTTTTTGTTTGCCCTTTAAATTTTTTTTTTTTTGCACTAATTTGTTGTGATTTTTTTTTGGGACTATATCCGGTTACACAGGGTATTTGGGTTTTTGTTTTTGGAAAAAGTCCCCGGACTTTCATTTTTATGTCCCAAAAGCTATGTTGGAGTCTTCCCCGATTTTTAAATTTAACCCTTCCTTTTTTTTTTTTAAGCATATAAATATTTTTTTTTAAAAAAAAATGATTCATAGTATTTTAACTAACCAAGGAAAAAGCAAAAAAACAAACAGAGGATGGGACCAACCAAATGCATTTCCTTAAAAAACATTTTTTAATAAAAAGGGAATAAGTAATATTTCACAAAAAAGGGCAATATGTCAAAAGCACATCAAAAAAAACCCGCATTGTCCAGTCCACCCTTTCAACTTTCCCCAATAGGGAAACCCTTTTACCTCCAAAAGGCCCAAAAGCGTTCAAAGGGGTTGCCTCTTCCCCCCCAAACCAAACAACAAGCACTGCCGTACCCACTCTTAAATGGTGTCTGTACATCAGTCTCCAGATACTGAGCAGGTGTGTCCTCACTACTCGCCCAAGGGCGGACAAATCCTATAGTGTTGCCTCCCTCCTGCTTGCTACCTTTTTGCTATAGATCTAAACATCCATTGCCAATGTGGACTGGACAGTGCTGTTCTTCTTTATGATGTGCTATTGACATATTTGTCGTTTGTGTGAGTATATTGCTTATCACCATTGTTATTAATAAATGTGTTTTAAGGTAATGCACTAGGTCGGTGCACACTCTGTTTTCTTTGCATTCTGTGCTTTTGAGCTTCCCAATCCTTTGAGGGCAGTCCAAGGCGTGCAGCTAATCACAGGACAACTGAGATGGAATTGGAAGCTCATTTTAGTCCACCCCTACACAGAGCGCAGGAGTGTTTGTGGTTGTCATTTACAACATTAGATAATCTCATATGCATTCAATGACCAAGGAAACCACAAAGATTCATAATATATTTAACGGTGGAATAAACCTATGTGGAGACTGGACTATTTAGACCTGATGCACTGTAACAAAGTAGAGGTTTTGCAAGACCCTACTTATAGCCTAGAGTTTATTATGAGATCCCCAACCGTTAGTTCTTTAAGCTTGCCATCTACAACCCAACAGGAGTATTTATTTTATTTATCTTTCATTACTTATATAGACACCGTCAATTTACGCAGTCGCTTTACCATATATATTGAGTAACATTCACACAAGTCCATAACCCTCAAGGGGCATACAAACTGAAGATCCCTAACATACATTCATACATACACATATTAGGGCCAATTTAGACAGGATCCCATTAACCTACCATGCATGAATTTTTTTGAGTGTGGGAGGAAACCGAGTACCCTAAGGAAACCCATGCAAGGCACAGGGAGAACATCAAACTCCACGCAGGTGGTGCCATGGCTGGGATTCGAACCCAAAGCCCTAAACTGCCAGGCAAAATCTAACGGTACAATCACACTGGGAGAAACTCAGCGTTAGACAAGAGCAGGTTTCTCAACCTTTTTTTCAGTCAAAGAAACCCCTTTAAAAAAATTTTGGCAGTCCCCCAAGGGAAACCCTTTAAAATTAAAGAAAAACTTGAGACCCTCCCCTTCTAAAATGGGGGCCTCAACACTGTCCATAATTTTAAAGGGCACCTCTTTTCCCAATATAAAAACTTTTAAAATGTTTTATAAAACCCAAACAAATCCCCCATGTGGGACACCCAAATTATTTATTTATTCTTCCAAAGCAATACATTTTTCACCTGGTACGTTATACCCAAATGTTCCTTTTTCTCCTTATTTTTCTCCATAGTGAGCTAATTTGACCCCACACTGGTCAAGGCCCTACCTTTTTCCCGAGGTTAGTTACCCTGGCGGCGTCCACTTGGTTTTTGCTGTGCATGGGGAATCCTTTTACCCTTCGGTCTCTGGGCCCCCCCCAAGGGGGGCTGTGACTTAAAGCCGGGGCCCCAATGCCGTTTGGGTTTTGTGTCTTTGTGTTGCTTTTACTCTGTTCTGACCTCGTACTTCCCCTGGTACTGTTTGTTGTGACTTGACTTCTCTGTATTTCCTTTTTGACCCTCTGTTGCTAAACCCCGGCTGGGGGCTCAATGGATTACCATTAAAAAGCATACCCAACCTTTTTTTTCTTTTTGTTCGACCCCCCTTTAAGGGCAACATTTTTTACCAACCGACCTTGGGGCGCGTACATCTCGGACAAGGGGGAGAGTAAACCGCTTTTAAACCCCAAAACCCGGGGCCTACAAATCCCGGGGAGCCCTCGGATTGTGCAAGCGCCCGCGTTTTCAGAATTCAAAAACGGTCCTTTTGATTTGTTGCAGCATGCGTAGGGTTCACCTGGATGACATCTGGTTTACTCTCCCCATGAGTCCCTGTCCAGATTAAAGCGGGTCGCAACTTTGCGTGAACAACCTTTTGTAAATTTCGGAATGCGATTTCCTCGAACCAAGTTCCTTTTTTGGGCTACATAATTCCCAGGGTTTTTCCGGGGACCCTCAAAGGCGGCGGTTCTGCGTGGCCTCGTCCCAATGGTCTTGGGCCATTCACCTTTCGGGGTTTTCCCAAAACTACTAGGGAACACGGGAATTTCCCACATTGGGAAAACCCTCTCCTGACCAAACCAAAAAGGGGGATTTAAACCCTCACGGTGGCCATCCGGGGCCCCATCATGCTTTCGAGGCTCGAAAGCCACCTTGGTTCGGCTCCGATTCTTTCCACCCAATCCTGGGTTCCCTTTCTCCCGGGGTTAGTTTTCCGAAGGGAGGGGGTTTCCCTGTCTCAGCGTCGGCCCCGATGGACCCCACTTCCGGGGGTTTACTCCGGGAAGCTTTCCTTCAGATCCCCAAAACCCAGATGGAGATGGGGGGTTTTTGGTCATCATTCGGTCTAAAGGAATGGAGGCACCTGTCGGGGGTTCCGGGGTTTCCCTCCCTTTCTTACCGTCACAAAACCGACTTTCTTTGGGGGCCAAGAGTTGACCCCCCAGGCCAATGGGCTCTGTTCTTGTCCGCTTAAACTATTGGTTTCTTTTTTTGCCGGTTCCAAAATGTCGGGCTGTGCTTTTATGGGAATACCTGATTGTCCGGGGAAAAATTTGGCCAACTCATTTTAACCTCCAGACAGATCCGGCCCCATTCTACCACTGACCTTCCTTTTGGGGGAGCAGTTTTTGGCACCAAAACTGATGCTCCCCCGGGGGAAGCCAGGGTAGATTTTTCTACCCGGGGGATTGCGCACCCCCCTGCGCAATTCCCCTAACCCAAAACTCCCGGGAAACCGGGGGAAAACCACTGTTTTGGGGTCTCCTCGTTTATTCTGGGGGCTCCCCTTGGGCCCGAAATTCCTTTTTGTAGCGGCATGTTCGATCTGTGCCCAAATAGTCTCCACGGCCTCCGGGGGTTTTCTGCCCCATTCCCAAAGGGGGAGCTCCTTGGGTCCACCTGGTAGGGGACTTTATTGTAGACCTCCGTGCCCGGGGGTCATACGGTATCTCATGATTGTCGATCGTTTTCCAAGTTTGCTATTGCATTCCACCAGGAAATTACCCACAGCGGGAGAACTGGCCCGTCTTTTCCAGGGGGAATTTTCGCCCATGGGTTCCCAAGGGGATTGTCCGGGCCCCGGGAAGCAGTTGTTCCAATTCGGGGGGCCTTGCCCCCGTTGGTATTATCTCTCTTTTTTTTACCTACCAACCGGGGTAATGGGGCTGCGGGGCGTTCCAATCAGGCCCTTTTAAAAAATTCCTTCGGGGTTATATTTCAACCCCAGGACGAAGGGGCCAATCTCCCGCCTTGGCAAGTTTTCCAGGAACTTGCGTCAATTCCCCCTTTTGGGTGTCCCCTTTCATGGCCCAAATTGGTTCCAAACCGGGTATTACCGAGAGGTTCCACCACAGGAATTCCGGGTGTGGAAACCATTTTATCCCCGCGTTTTCATGGGGGGAGATCCAAGGGCCTTTAGGGGCTATCAGGCCAAAGTTTTAGGGTGACGAACGGGTTTCCCCCCTCCTTCATACCAGGTTGCGTTTTGGGGTGTGGTTGTCTACTCCAACCTCAATTTCGGGGGCCCACACCCAAACTACTCCCCCTTTTGTCGGTTCCCTTTCCGCATTCTCCGCGAAGGAATCCGTGGCCAGCCCTTCCCCCCCCGCCTGGATCGGGTCTCCAATATCTTTTATGTTTCCCCCGTTTAAACCTCTGCTCAATCGTTCACTACCTCCTTTCCCCCGGGGCCCGTCCTGCCGGGGGACGGTCATGAGGATAGAGGTGAGCCGGGTCCCCGGGCTCTCGTTGGGGCTGGTGATTCAGTTCCTGGGGTTTATTGGCGGGTTATGGGGCCCGAGGGGCGTTCCGGTTCCTTCCCCGGATGCCTGCTCCTGCCCTCCCCGCGCCTTTTTTAAACCTTTCCTCAAAACCTTTGTTGAGCCCCGGGGGGAGGGGCCCTTGAGGAGGGGGACGCAAGGGCCTACCCCTTTCCCGAGGGTTTTTTACTCCATTGCGGCGTCCATCTGGGTTTTCTGTGGCATGTGGGGTCTTTTTTGCCCCAACTCTGAGGTCCCTCTCCAAGGGTGTGGCTATGACATATAAGGGTGGGTCCGCACCCGCTCTTTGACTTTGCTTTGTGTTGATTTCTCTGTCTACTTCGTTTCCCCCTGGTACTGATTCGGCTTTACTCGACATTCTTTGTTTTTCTCCTTTGATCGACCCTCTTTTGCTGAAACCCGCTCGTGACGTATTCCCTGCGTTGTTTCTGTTTTTTTTTTTCCCGTTTTGTTGCCCGGCCTGTCTGATACTCTTTTGTCTTTCCCCCCCCTACACCCATGGGGGGGCATTACCGCAGCTGAGGTGTTTGGGGGCCCCACCGGGGTTTCCCGGCTGCGAAGTCCACCCCCCATCACCCCGGGAAGGCGCCGGACTTGATCCGCCCTTTAGGGGCTTCGGGCCTGTGGGGGGTGGTTGTCATACCGGCGTTTTCTTTTTTAGGGCCTCCTGTCCGTTCCCGCCCCTCCCCAACACGACGGGGAGGTGGGGAGAGCAAAATAGATGTGGGGCAGGGAGCGCCATCCTCCTTATCATTGTATATCATTGGCTTCAGGGCCAGGAGCAGAAGGGCTTAAGGGCCATGGAATCCTGTGGGTTTGGGAAATAAAAGGGAGTTGATCCACCCACGGTTTAAAAAATTTTGGGGAATTTTTAGACATTTTGTAGGCACCCCTAAAAAAACCTAAGGGACCCCGGGGGCCGCACCCGGTTAGAAAGGGCTGGACTAATACCAAGTTTAAACATTTGGTACCAACTATGTGATAGCAAGACTACTGAAGCGATACTTGCCATGTATCAATGGTTACTATCTTCAACAGCCGACAAAAATTTGGGATTTGTTGTTGTTTACTCAAACTACTTCATCCAGAAACCAGAAAGCTTGACAAGATTATACTTCATTTTACCTGAATAGTTTGAGAGAAAAATAAGTATAGATTTACTAAAACCAAATACCAATAGTTTTGATTAAAGTCTCACAGGTGAAATGTTATGTTAGTTCAGTCCTTATTTTTACATCAGTTCGGACCTATGTGAAAAACATTAATGTTCACAGCATTAGTTGTAAATAATTGAATCTTTATATAAAAATAAACACAAATGAAGGTTGTACATTTAAGGTCACCATTGCATTAAATGTGGGAAATCGAGTCATTTAAAAAGCCATTTTTCTTCAAATTATATGCTTATTTTCATTCCCCAGGATCTTGTTTCTTCACAGATCTCTGTGCATACTAATATGTTTGCCTTTTTGTTTTGTTCAACTATATTCTCAGGTGACCCATTCAAGGAAGACAAATGACTGTAAGTAAAACTTGTATAAAGATCTTATTCCATTACAGTACAAAATGGGAGCAGTCCAAAATACCATCACAACTCTGTAAACATATTATCTAAACAATGAATGCTAATAGAGGGAAAACAGGAATTTTATACATTTCTTAGCTATAGCTTACATTTTGTATCTAATTTCTAATATGGATGAAGAAGGCAAAGTAACAATGGTCACCTTTGCTGGAATCTGCTGTCAGTTAGAAGTTTTGTGACTGGCTACCGAAATGTGTACTTTAATTAGGTATTTAAAGCACCTAACCACTTAGTTATGTCTGATCAGTCGTAACATTTCGACTTCTGTTTTGGCATTCTGACTTACAGCATCCTATGGCCAGAAAATCAAATGGTAAGAATTCATTTAGACAGATACAATTTAAATGTATTTTTTTTACAAAATTAAAAAAAATAATAATAAATGGAACTAGCTACTTTTACTCCATTGGGAATGGGAATGCAAGTACTATAAGGGACACTGTACTATTTTCAAAAAGGTTACAAAAAACCATAGGATCATAGTTAAGTTTTACAGGCATCTTTTGTATTTGATCACAATGGTGTTCATGTGTCAATCCACAGACAATCAAAAACACTGCCAAAACCAGAAGTAAGGATAGATACATTGCTAGTTATCTCTGGCTTTATCCAATGTTATATATGTCACTCTTCTTAAAATTTTGCTTGACTCAGACATACGTATGTACAGTTCACCGTGTGCTTGGGTTGAAAGTGGTACTTTCAATACACTAAATTTTATTTTTATGTTAGTTCATGGTACTTATTATAAGCACTGTCAATTTATGCAGAACTTGACCACTACGTATATTGTACATTCACAATCAGTCCCTAAACCTCAAGGAGCATACAATCTTAATGTCCCTAACTCACATACACTTACTGGGGACAATCGTAAGACAGCATGCAATTAAAAAAAAACTACCTGCATGGTCTTTGTGCGTGTGGAGGAGGAAACTCCAGTGGAGTACCAGAGGAAAACCCACGCAGTACAGGGATGAGCATGCACACTCCAGGCAGGTCTGGTGCCAGTGGTAAGGATTTGTAACCAGCGACCCCTAGTACTGCCAGGTGGAAGTGGCTAACCATGTTAGACCCACTCCGTGCTGGCTCCACTAGCTCGCGACCTTTGGTGATGGCCTGTAGTGTTTTATATAATTGTTATTTAGTAACCAGCTAGAGGCTCATACACCTCGCTTGAACCCTAATCTCTATATTATATAGAGTGTCAAGTTTGTTAAAAAATTGCTTTATGCACTTGTATGTGGGAATCTTTCTTTCATTGGTGTCTCATTGTGTCTTTCAGCGCCATGACACATTTCTTCTTAAGGAGATATTGGTAGCTAATTACTAAGTGAGTCAAGCTCTACCATCTCACTCTATGGTTGATCGGCAGTCAGTAAGGAATTGAGTCCATAAACGTTTTGCTCTGAATTTGGCAATTTTCTATTCACCAAATAAAAACCACGTGTCTAAAAACGTAAAACTGATTGTTTTGTGGTGTGTCAATTTTTATGGCAATATCTTTTGAATCACACATAGTGATTTATGTTCATTTGATCATGCTCATGCTATGCTACTGAACATTCCTCTGGTGAAGAAAAAAGACCAGAAAATTAAAAAAAACTTAATTAAAATGAAAAATATATAAAAGACATTGGAACATGTTTATTTGGACACTTTCTTTGGTACGGTGTCCGTCTCCCGGCTCCATGTTTTACATGCCATTTATGTTGTTTTTTTTTTTTTTATTATATGGAAGGAAATTTGTCAGAAAAGCAACCTTTTATTGTTATGTGTTAAGGATACATCAAATACAGTCACAATACACAAAAACAACCTACAAGTGTACTATCTATATACATTTTTTACCTTCTGCCAATACATAAAATCTTGACAGCATCTTTATCACATGACTTCAGTTGAGTTCATGCAGGTAATAGATCTTACAGGCGGATACTCACTTCTGCTCTTGAAGGGAAAGAATACAAGTAAATCATCGAAATATCAAGTAATGTCTGGCATAAGTGGGCGTGGATTATTACAATTGGTGGCTGCATTATTAATATATTATAGATGTTCCAATGAGGACTGGTTCACAAAAAATGTAAACTCCTTACTGTACTTAACCGTAAGAGTCCAACCACATTGTGGTGCTCACAGCAATTAATTTTTTTGGTTTGTAGATCTAAAATGAGGGATTAGCATGTTAGTTACATCACTATACGATAGCTCACCGTAACAGAAGCCCAGATAAGTGCTAAAAATGTGTAATATATCAACAAATGTCACACATACCATATATTTAAGTCCACTGTGACATACTCCAAGTTTTCATCTACTTGACTTAAGATTCAATATTTATATATATAAATGTACATATATTATTGAAACAAACCGAACAGGAAGCACATTGAGAGAACACAGTGCATTATACATACCAGATTAGATGAAAGCCAGATCTGGAAATGAAAATGTGAACTGGAGTTATGGCCAAGAGTGAGACTAACCTTGTGTGTTTCCAGATAGGAAAGGAGAAAAGGGCAAATGTTTGATATTTCTAGCAAGAATCAGCTGTGATTAATTAAACACATTGCTGCAGAGAGGTAGGATGAAAAGGCTGGACTTGAATCACTCTCCTACACACAAATTAAAGGCTTAGCTTTCCAGTAGCTACTTAGAAAATATGGTTTTGTTTCAAAAAGACAGAACCGCACTTGATAAATAACTGGAGTGAATACCAAGCGCAAAAGTCAAAGACTTTGCATTTGATTTAACAACCTTTAATTCTAAACTGAAAAACATGATTGGAGATTCTTATTTATATCTCACTAGACTTGGCATACCCTAGTGTATACATTCCTAGTGACCTGTCAGTTATACTTTAGGCATTGCTCAGTACAATAAACAGGACTGCTGTCCACTAGCAAACTTCATATTATGGCTTCAAATACTACTGCCTGTCCCTCCAAAAGACTACCAAGTTCTGTTGCCTGTTGTGACCATCTTTTGGCCACAGACTCAAGCAGTGTTATTTATATAGTGGCAGCAATTTACACAGAGCTTTACATTAGTTCCTGCTTTTGAGGAGCTTACAGTTTAATTTCCCTCAGTGGCCTGTATTTCTCTTGAGGTTACCTGTAGGGTTTTTCTTTTGTATCCTGAACAATACTTGTGGCCAGTTATGGCTTGCAATCTTTCTTGGTCTGCCTTTGTACTTGACTTGGTATCAAGAGATCCCCAAAAAATTTCCGACTTCTTAATAAGTGATTTAACAGTACTCACTGACACATTCAATGCACTGGACATCTTTTTATATAATTTTCCATCTTATGTTCCCATTACCTTGTTTCACAGGTCCTATGTACGGTTTCTTTTCTACTCCTCATGGCGTTCAGTATCTAGCCTGCTCAGTGCATCCACGTGGGAGCTAACAATCTTTGACTATTTTTTTTTTTTATAATTAACACAGACACCAATTTGAAATTTTAAAATGCCACAGATGTGGAAAAATTAACCTTTAATTGCCATTTTTTCTCATTACCTTTAGTGTCTGTAACAAAGCCAAACATTCCAGGGTATGTAAACTTTTGATCAGGGCCATTTGAGTGATTTCTGCTCTCATTATGATTTAAAAAGGAGCAAAACAACTATGTGATAATAAATGGCTTCATATGACCACTACCTTAAATAAAAGACAGTTTTTGGCATGATGAGTCATATTTTCAATATCAATGCCAAAATGTCATGATTTCTTTCTTGCCAGGGTATGGCAAACTTTTGAGCACAAATGTATATGCCCTCCATATACTGTATTTTTTGGAGACTTAACAGTTTAAGCCCAAGAGTAAAGCCAATCTAAGACAGAACCACATCTCTTTTATTAGAAGAATGTAATATAGTGTAAATTGCATCTTGCCAGTCCTTATTTTCTTTTATTCAAGCTATTTTTCCTTTGTTTTACCTGGCATTTCTGCCAGAAACTCATGTCTGTTCCCAAGATGGCAATAATCAATTACCCTTCTGTATCAGAACAACAGAAACAAGAACTAATGATCTCCATCCCTGACGTACATGAGGCACATACATCAAACATCAATCAAATTTACAATTCCATTAAAAAAGAAACTTTACTTCTGTTGAAATGTAGAAAAGGAAGGAGGCAAAGGCTGGATTCCACTCTGATAAGACAGTCTCCTTATGGAACAGGGAGGAGTGACAAGATGATTGTCAACAGGCCAGACCTGCATGAAAGACAAGGTACAGCTTCTGAAGAATTAATGAATTTTTTCGTTAGACATACTGATAATTTACTTTTTAGCAAAAACATCCTGAAACATATTTTCCTCAACAAATATCTAAAGGTTTTCTTTTTTTTTCCAGACAAAAATATTTCCCAAAATGTTATTTTCAGGGATTCATTTCCAAGAGATCTCAAATGTATTTTTACCCATTAATCCATAACTCCTGTGTTCAGGGGCGGTCTGACCATTTGGGAAACTCGGGCACTGTCTGAGGGCCCAGGGTCAGTAGGGGGCCCCATGAGATGCCCCTGGTACCTTTTTCATAGGATTTTTTGAGCTTGGGCAAGGACACAGGGGCCCCATGATCCCCTATTGCCCAGGGGCCCCATGAGCTGTCAGTCCGCCCCTTGTCTGTTTGATCGTCCCACAGCATGGATAACTTCTCACATTCTCCAACAGCTAATCTCTGCTAGCTGCACAGATGACAGTTTGGAGTATGCAGCTATCTGATTGATACAGTTCTATATGCCATGACTCGTACACAAAAATAAAAGGTTCTATTTCTTCTTCCAATCTGTCTGTGTCTATGGTCAGCATTCATAATGATAATTTGAAATCATTCAATCGAGACAGCAGAGATTAAAGTAGAATGAAAGGCATTTTTTCATTCTGGATAGAGCAATGGAGGGTCATAGCTCCTTTCAGTTTTATTTTTTTGCCATCTGTGTCCCATTGGGGAGATTTCCCTTCACTTCCTGTACCATAGCTAAAACAGGAAGTGAGAGGAAATCCCTTTAAAGTGAGGGAATCCCTGGTTGTTTCCAGATCTAGGGTCCCAATTGGAAGAATTTTCCTCTAGTACTGTTCTGGGGACAACCCAGTATTTCATTTTCATTCTTAGTGATAACGGTAGAGAGGACAAATAGAGAAAGTGAATCTCCCTAACAGGGACACAAATAGCAGTGAAAACTGACATTTATTCTAATCCCTCCCCACTCTGTCTAAAACTAAAAAAAGTTTTGCCTTTGGTCTTGTAAGGCCTTAGTCCTCATGCACACTGGACGTTTTTACAGCTGCTGTTTTTGGCTTTTGATGTTTTTTTCAACAGCTAGTAAACTCCCCAGCATGTTATCCTATGTGTCCATGCACACATAGACTGTAGTAAACTTTTTTTGGCTGGAAAAAAAAACACAGAACTAGTGGGTTTCTAGAGGAGTTTTTTTAGCTGTAAAAACGCTCTAACACTGAAAAATGCTGAAAAAACGTGACAAAACGCGGTAAAAATGCCACAAACCGGCGTTTTTGGACTTGTTTTGACCAGAAAAAAATGTTTATGGTAAAAAAAAAACCACTATAAAATGCAAACAAGGAAAAACTAGGAAAAATGACAATAAACAACCAATTCAAAAATGCTAAAAAAAAGCTGAATGACTCAAAATTTTAACGTGACTTTACACAGCTAACATTAGCAGCGTTATCAAAACGCCCAGTGTGCATGATGACTTATGCACACTGGGCATCAAAAAAAAAAATTCTGCCTCTAAATGCCCCTCCATGTTAACTTAGGTGTCCATGAACACATAGGCATTTACAGGTGTTTACAGGCAGAAAAAAAACTAATTTGAGTGTTCAGGAGAGAAACATTTTGGAAAGAAAAACACCCATGCACCGAAATGCATGTAATCGCACCTAAAGTATTATTCTGGCCAATGGAATGAGTGAATGGCCAAATGCTTGATGTGCTTAAATGCGTTTGCATTTTTTCATGCTACATCCTGCCAGGAGAAAAGGCATTCAGAAGAACTGGGTGCATGAGGCCTAAGATGTAAAATGTAACAATAAACCTCTTTTTTTGCTTCATACTGGTCTGTTAAAGCAGAAGGTATATAATAATTAACTTGTTTAAAAATTTTTTTTTTTTTTACATTTCTTCAGTTGTCTCCTGCTTTCTGTCCTAGGCCAAAATGGTGCCATACATACCAGGACTCTTCATGGACATGGAGGGGCTTTATTAGCTAAGCATACCCTCCTGCCTGTGAGCCTGAGCTAAGGGCAGACAGATTCCAGGAAGTAATTGCTACATAAATCATCTGCCCTTACTCAAGATTGCAATGGCTAGAAATGCTAGGGGTGGGGTGGGGGGGGGGGGTTCAGAGTGATTTTCTCAACAAAGTACAGCATGGAGACCTGGATGAATGTATGGATGGGTGATTTTGCTTTGAATATTAAGCATGAATTAAACTGCATTTTCAGTTTGTGGTGTTCTGAAACAGGTAAGTTCCACTTTAAGTATATCAATGAAAGCATTTTGTTATATCTGTTTGATAAGTGCAAAAAATCCAGTGAGCATAAAAGTTTCTATGCTCTCTGGCTGTGCTGCACTTATAATCAGTTAGTATTGTTCCCAATTCTCTCAATAGACTATAGAACACATACCTCTTATATCAGGGCTTGAAATTTCCACTCGCCTAAATGGCGAATGGAAATTATGGTGGGGGCGAGTGTGTCCCCCCCAGGGCCGTCTTGCTGAGCAGGCTTGGAGCTCAGGTCGGGTCTGTCCATTGGCACTGGGAGCCGTCCTCAGACTGCTCAAATAGCTGTGCTGTTCCCCTCATATTTGTTATTTAACTGTGCATTGTATCACCAATTCTTATTTCACCATGTTTGTTTCTATGTCTTGATCTGTTGCTGCCATCTGCTGGCCAGAATTTGCATGCTGCATGCCTCTGTTTATAGCTAGTAAGTGTTTTCTCTGCTGGGCGTGGTTTTAGGCAAGCCTTGGTTCTGGTCACTTCCTGCAGCCATTTTATCTGCTATATAGCTGTGTGACAGGACATTCAATACCCTGGGCTTGTGAAGGCATCAGTTTTTGACCAGCAGTTAGCCTCAGGAAAGATATCACAGGACAGCATCAATACCTCTACTACCTTACAGTATTGTATCACTGTTTGTCGCTGTATTTTGGAACAAAAAAACCCACGCTGATTTCATTCCCGTGTATACGTTTGGATCCATCTAACCTGAACATCTGCCGGTCCGGTCTGCTCCACTGCTTGGATACGAAGGTAGGAAGTTACACAGCCATTATCAATATACCTTCATTCGCCTTCATGTGGGGACAGAACAGTCAAAAACTGCCTTAATGTCCAGTACCACACTCAGGAATCTCCCTAGCAAACAGGCCCACTTGCAGCAAATCTGCCCGGCTACAGTGCATGTTCCACAAGCCTATGCGGAAGCACTGCACATACGCAGTATCTATAGTCTCGCCTGGAAGTCCTCCACAACTCACCGAGCCATTCCTAAAGTCCTATATTAACTTTTCCTCGCATAATATAGAGTACTGTTTATGCACGCTCCTTTACATTGCTGTGGCCCGCAAAACCCCACAATTCACTTTAAAACATCTTAGAAATTTTTTGGTCAAGGTGCCCCTATCGGAGCCATGCTGCGATTTCAGCGCCCAATTCAAAAACTTC
>CATNWA010007871.1:0-20959 GCA_951230385.1 Staurois parvus | reverse complement strand
TGCACTCACATTATCTTGCAACCGATGCCGGCTATACAGCACTTAACAAATAAAATACACAGCGTTTCTGTGGGCTGCTCCAGGTCCATCCGACCCTCTAATCACTATGCGGTGCATGATGATGTCACTCCCGTAGGCCCACCCAACGTGTTTTGTCACAGATGATGTATTCAGGAGGATAGCTTATGGGAGGACCCCAAGCACCTTTAAATACACTGCTCAAAACAATTAAAGGAACACTTTGAAAACACATCAGATCTCATTGGGGAAAATATCATGCTGGATATCTATGTTGATATGGACAGGGTAATGTGTTAGGAATATAAGGATGCCCCATCGTTTGATGGAAATGAAAATTAACAATCTACAGAGGACTGAATTCAAAGACACCCCGAAAATCAAAGTGAAAAAATGATGCAGCAGGCTAGTCCATTTTGCAGAAATTTAATTGCAGCAATTCAAAATGGTACTCAGTAGTTTGTATGGCCCCCATGTGCTTGTATCGTCGGGGCATGCTCCTAATGAGACGATGGATGGTGTCCTGGGGTATTTCCTCCCAGATCTGGACCAGGGCATCAGTGAGCTCCTGGACAGTATGAGGTGCAACCTGGTGGCTTCGGATGGACCAAAACATGCTATCCCAGAGGTGTTTTATTGGATTTAGGTCAGGCGAGCGTGGAGGCCATTCACTGGTATTAATACCTTCATCCTCCAGGAACTGCCAGCATACTCTGAGGCTGGGCATTGTCGTGCACCAGGAGGAACCCAGGACCCACTGCACCAGCATAAGGTCTGACAATGGGTTCAAGGATTTCATCCCGATACCCAATGGCAGTCAGGGTGCCATTGTCTAGCTTGTAGAGGTCTGTGCGTCCCTCCATGGATATGCCTCCCAGACCACCACAGACCCATCACCAAAACAGTCATGCTGAACAATGTTACAGGCAGCATAACATTATTCACGGCTTCTCCAGACACTTTCACGTCTGGTACGTGCTAGGGGTAAACCTACTCTCATCTGTGAAAAGCGTAGGGTGCCAGTGGTGGACCCTCCAATTCTGTTGTTCATTGACAAATGCCAATAGAGCTCTATGGTGCCGGGCAGTGAGCACAGGGCCCACTAGAGGACGTTGGGCCCTCAGGCCACCCTCATGAAGTCTATTTCTGATTTTTTTGGTCAGAGACATTGTGACATAAATGTACAGATTTGAGTAGCTGAAATGTGACCTGTAGCAATATGTAATCTTAAATGTAGTTTAAGTCCTTGTTATTAAAGAAATATTCAGTCATAGGTATTCAGAGACAGATGGTCATCCATTAGCATCTGAAAAGAGACAGAGCTTCCTCGGGCTGAAAGTGAAGCCTGGGTGCTAATAAGATTTTTTCACCTATATGTAATCAGACTTTGCCATCTTCCTGAAACTTAAAAGAGAAACGCAGACGTTTCGGCTTCATGACACCAGGGGGGTTCCGATCTGTCTAGGGAGCTCTAAAAGTATATACATAGATCAAAGGAGTATGTTTCATCCTCATAAAAGCTAAAATATTAGTTGCAGAGAGATGAAAATACTTCCTTCTGATTGGGCACTCGGTGAGTTGCATCAGCATGTAAAAACTGTATTTGTGGATTATGTAGAATGCCAGAAAAATGCAGGAAATGGTTATGTGGCGCTGGATTGCTACAGCCGAACAGTAATTGGTACTGTCGCGATCGGACTGATGCGCTGGAGTCGAAAATTCAATCCCCGACTTGGTGATTCAAACCGTTCCTGGTCCAATTGACTTTTGGCAGTTAAAACACCCAGAACAGCCTGTGGGTGGGTACAGGAACACCCCCAGAATCAACTGGACAAGGACTAATGTCCAGCCCACGTCCATATTCCCATAAATTGAGGACCCTGAAGTATGGACATTGTGATTCGTATGGAGCCAGTTCGATTGACTGACGGATTGCTGACTCTCCCTGACTTACTCCAGTCGCAGGATAAATCTTGGTAAAAGTTTTATTTCTGTTTTTTGTTCCCTTTTATTTTATAGTGAATAGTCTATGTGTGTCTTTTTTTTTTTTTGTAACTTTTTTGTAACTTTTTATACTTTGTACATATTTTATGCACTGCCCACTTTCGGGATATTAAATCTTAAAATTAATAAGTGACTTCTGGGTATTTAAGCACGGGCTCATATGTCCGGAGAGATTAGATTGTATTGTATTTTAGTGCCTTTATATGCTCAGTCAAGTTCATTGCCTGTCTGTATGCAATTGCACTGTGTGTTGGCAGACTGTATGCAGATTGTAAAGGTAAGAGGTCTGCCAGACAGAGATCTGTGTGTGTGTGGTGTCCCAGCAGGCCAGTAAAGCTGTTGGGTGGGGGCAAGCTACCGTTTGTGGTGTGTCTGGTGTGGGGGTGTGTGGAAAGTGGAAGAGTGATTAACACCGGGCTTCTGGCTTGTAGGATAGCTGGTGGGATCCTAGAAGGGTGTGTGATTGCTAAGCTGCTCCTCAACTCTAATTAGTGCACCAGATTGTATATAAGATTTTTATCTGCCAGTGTGTGTGGTCAGCCCTCTGGATTGGAGTTGAGTCTTGGTGGCCAAGAGGTGAAAGTATATGACAGCTGGTCTTATATACGGTTTTATATATTCAAAGTTAAGTTCCCCTAATTCCCTCTTACCCTCAAGTCACGGCCGCACGTGTGCACCTCGGTTAGCTAGTCGCTGTAGGCGTGTGCGTGTGGTTGAATCATGACAGACATTCACACCAGTGGCCTGCTGGAGGTCATTTTGTAGGGATCTGGCAGTGCTTATCCTGATCCTCCTTGCACAAAGGAGCAGATACCGATCTTGCTGATGGGTTAAGGACCTTCTACAGCCCTGTCCAGCTCTCCTAGAGTAACTGCCTGTCTCCTGGAATCTCCTCCATGCTCTTTAGACTGTGCTGGGAGACACAGCAAACCTTCTGGCAATAGCACCTATTGATGTGCCATCCTGGAGGAGTTGGACTGCCTGTGCAACCTCTGTAGGGTCTAGGTATCGCCTCATGCTACCAGAACTGACATTGACCCTAGCCAAAGGCAAAACTAGTGAAAAACAGTCAGAAAAGATGAGTACTGAAAAAAATGTCAGTAGCTTTCGCCTGTAAAACCATTCCTGTTTTGGAGGCCGTCTCTTTGTTGCCCATCTAGTGCACCTGTTGTTAATTTCATTAACACCAAAGCAACTTAAACTGATCAACAACCCCCTCTGCTACTTAACTGACCAAATCAATATCCCAGGAGGTTAAATGACTTTATGCTATACTCTGAATAAAAAGTGTTCCTTTAATTGTTTTGAGCAGTGTATTTACAGTGCTCTGCATAAAGGAGTGCACCCCTTTTTGAAGATTAAGATTTAATCAATATCTCACTGAACACAAGAACAATTTCCAAAATTTGTACAAAACTGAGTTTTATAGAACATTTGTTTAGCTCATTAAATGAAATAAGGTAAATGTCAAGGCTCCCGGGTATGTCCAGAGGTGTGTGACTGATGCAGGGAAACGCAGACTTCAGATATATTATAAACAATATAATTTATTAACACTAACAATACAAACATAAACGCAGTGCAATACTAAAACATAACACAGTACAAACAACCCAAACCAACCACCCACAGATAACAGTACATACAATGCAAGCGTCGTCAGGCAGGCCGGGTCAAATATCAATCGGGCAGGTAGGTACAGGGGGAGCAAGCGGAGAATGGTCGGGGTCACAAGCCAGGTTCAACAGGTAGCAGACAGCGAGGTACAGAGGGTCAGGCAGAGGGATGGTCAGGAACGAGCCGGGGTCAGAGCAGGAGAAGTCAGCAGAGATCAGATCAGGCAGGGTCAGCGACAGGAACAGGGACAGGGACAGGATGCAGGAACAGGAACAGAATGCAAGATACAGGACCCAGAAACCACATACACCAAGGCAGAGTCTGCAGGTCTGGCCATCCCTTAAATACACCAACATAAGCAGTTTCAGGTGTTTTGCTGGCTGCAAGGTTGAGTCTCTGATTGCTGGGAGCACCCGCTGGCCAGCCCTGGTACTGCAGCTCATAAGGCAGGTGATACCCACCATTGCTGGCCAGTCCATTCCTGACAGTACCCCCCCGTCAAGGAGCGGCCTCAGGACGCTCCAAACAGTCCTAGCTGGGCAAAATGTTCCACCGCCCAGGTCTGGTAACTGGCGGGACATCAAAGACTGGCCCACCGGGCAGGACTCTGGGCAGCGGCACATCGGGCAGCGGCACACCGGGAAGAGGCACACCAGGCAGGACTTCGGGCAGCAGCACATCGGGCAGGACTCCGGGCAGAGGCACATCGGGCAGGACTCCGGGCAGAGGCACATCGGGCAGGACTCCGGGCAGAGGCACATCGGGCTGGACTCCGGGCAGAGGCACATCGGGCTGGACTCCGGGCAGAGGCACATCGGGCTGGACTCCGGGCAGAGGCACATCGGGCTGGACTCCGGGCAGAGGCACATCGGACCACCAGGCGACGCAGCAGGCAGCGGGCCACCAGGCGGAGCAGCAGGCACCGGGCCACCAGGCGGAGCAGCAGGCACCGGGCCACCAGGCGGAGCAGCAGGCATCAGGCCCCCAGGCGGGGCGACAGGCATCGGGCCCCCAGGCGGGGCGACAGGCATCGGGCCCCCAGGTGGAGCGGCGGGCGCCGGGCCCCCAGGAGGGGCGACAGGCATCGGACCCCCAGGCGGGGCGACAGGCATCGGGCCCCCAGGCGGGGCGACAGGCATCGGGCCCCCAGGCGGAGCGGCGGGCGCCGGGCCCCCAGGAGGGGCGACTGGCATCGGGCCCCCAGGCGGGGCGACAGGGCATCGGGCCCCCAGGCGGAGCGGCGGGCGCCGGGCCCCAGGAGGGGCGACAGGCATCGGGCCCCCAGGCGGGGCGACAGGCATCGGGACCCCAGGCAGAGCGGCGGGTGCCGGGCCCCCAGGCGGGGCGACAGGCATCGGGCCCCCAGGCGGAGCGTCGGGCGCCGGGCCCCCAGGAGGGGCGACAGGCATCGGGCCCCCAGGCGGGGCGACAGGCATCGGGCCCCCAGGCGGGGCGACAGGCATCGGGCCCCCAGGCGGGGCGACAGGCATCGGGCCCCCAGGCGGGGCGACATGCATCGGGCCCCCAGGCGGGGCGACAGGCATCGGGCCCCCAGGCGGGCGACAGGCATCGGGCCCCCAGGCGGAGCGACAGGTCTCAGGCCCCCAGGCGGAGCGGCGGGCGCCGGACCCCCAGGCGGAGCGGCGGGCGCCGGACCCCCAGGCGGAGCGACAGGTCTCGGGCCCCCAGGCGGAGCGGCGGGCACCGAGTCACCAGGCACGACAGTGGGCTCCGACTCAACTGGCAAGACTGCGGGCACCGAGTCAACTGGCAAGACTGCGGGCACCGAGCCAACTGGCGGAACAGCGGGCTTCGAGTCGTCTGGCAAGACTGCGGACACCGAGTCATCTGGCAAGACTGCGGACACCGAGTCGTCTGGCAAGACTGCGGACACCGAGTCGCCTGGCGGAACAGCGGGCATCGAGTCAACTGGCGGAACAGCGGGCACCGAGTCGTCTGGCAAGACTGCGGGCATCGGGTCACCAGGTATGACAGCGGGCACTAGGTCACCAGGCATCAGGTCATTTAGCTCGCCAGCGGGCACTGCGTCATCTGGCAAGGCAGTGGGCACCGAGTCACCTGGCGGAACAGCGGGCATCGAGTCAACTGGCGGAACAGCGGGCACCGAGTCGTCTGGCAAGACTGCGGGCACCGAGTCGTCTGACAAGACTGCGGGCACCGAGTCGTCTGGCGGAACAGCGGGCATCGAGTCAACTGGCGGAGCAGCGGGCACCGAGTCGTCTGGCAAGACTGCGGGCACCGAGTCGTCTGGCAAGACTGCGGACACCGAGTCGTCTGGCAAGACTGCGGACACCGAGACGTCGGGCGGAACAGTGGGCATCGAGTCGTCTGGCAAGACTGCGGGCACCGAGTCGTCTGGCAAGACTGCGGGCACCGAGTCGTCTGGCAAGACTGCGGGCACCGAGTCGTCTGGCAAGACTGAGGGCACCGAGTCGTCTGGCAAGACTGCGGGCACCGAGTCAACTGGCGGAACAGCGGGCATCGAGTCAACTGGCGGAACAGCGGGCACCGGGTCATCAGGTACCGGATTGTCTGGCTCGACAGCGGGCATCGGGTCACCAGGCCTAATAGGATCGTCAGGCTGGATCAGTTCATCATGCTGGGTAGAGGCATCAGGCTGAATGCAGGCATCCGGCTGAGTAGAGGCATCAGGCTGAGTAGAGGCATCAGGCTGAGTAGAGGCATTCAGGCTGAGTAGAGGCTTCAGGCTGAGTAGAGGCTTCAGGCTGAAGAGGCTTCAGGCATCAGGCTGAAGAGAGGCATCAGGCTGAAGAGAGGCATCAGGCTGAAGAGAGGCATCAGGCTGAGTACAGGCATCAGGCTGAGTACAGGCATCAGGCTGAGTACAGGCTTCAGGCTGAGTAGAGGCTTCAGGCTGAGTAGGGGCTTCAGGCTGAGTAGGGGCTTCAGGCTGAGTAGGGGCTTCAGGCTGAGTAGAGGCATCAGGCTGAGTACAGGCATCAGGCTGAGTAGAGGCTTCAGGCTGAGTAGAGACTTCAGGCTGAACCATGGAAGGCAGGCTCACCGGTTTGGATACTGGCAGGATGGTACTGGTTGGAAAGAATTTTCGCTTTTTTCTGGTTTTAACTACTGGAGCACTGCAAGTAAACGCAGGTCTGCAAACGAATGGAGCAGCTGGAGACAGAGAAGAGCTGGAGGATGGGACAGAGAAGGGAGCAGTTGCTACAGAGGGCTTTTTTACAGGGTTAAAGGCAGGATAGGTGCAGCGAGTGGGAACAGGGTACTGACATGCGGTAGATAGCCAAGTATACTGGGCTGTAACTGGAGGAGCTGTTGGGAATACAGGAGTAGAGCTTTGAGGAAATAGATTAGAAGCAGGACTGGGTCTTTGTAAGCTGACTGAGGCTGGGTGCAACAAATCTGTCCATGTCTGCAGTATGGGTTGAACAAAGCTGAGCTTACACAAAGCCTGTCTGACCAAAGACTGCACTGCGTTTATACAATCTCTGAGTACCTGTGATGAACATGTGGAATAACGCTCCAGAAAGTAACCCACATCATCCTCTAATAACCACACCAGGGACTCTACCTGGTCTGCACTAAATGGTGGCAAAAATTCATCCCTGCATTCGGGGGTACCAGATGAAACCAACTCAGCACAAACCTCAATCAATGGCTGCACCTCAGAGAACTCTGTGCCCTGATCTACTAGAACATGAGCGAGCCGTATACATTCCAGCAGTTCATCCCGGGGATACTCCTTCAGAGTTTGATAAGCATACTCCCTGTCATCAAACACTAGCAGATATAAATACGCAACCTCATCCAGATCCATCCTTCCCATAAACAAACCAAGATGGCTTCCCTGTGCAGCCACTTCTGGTCAGGATTGGCCTTGGTGTAATGTCAAGGCTCCCGGGTATGACCAGAGGTGTGTGACTGATGCAGGGAAACGCAGACTTCAGATATATTATAAACAATATAATTTATTAACACTAACAATACAAACATAAACGCAGTGCAATACTAAAACATAACACAGTACAAACAACCCAACCCAACCACCCACAGATAACAGTACATACAATGCAAGCGTCGTCAGGCAGGCCGGGTCAAATATCAATCGGGCAGGTAGGTACAGGGGGAGCAAGCGGAGAATGGTCGGGGTCACAAGCCAGGTTCAACAGGTAGCAGACAGCGAGGTACAGAGGGTCAGGCAGAGGGATGGTCAGGAACGAGCCGGGGTCAGAGCAGGAGAAGTCAGCAGAGATCAGATCAGGCAGGGTCAGCGACAGGAACAGGGACAGGGACAGGATGCAGGAACAGGATGCAAGATACAGGGCCCAGGAAACCACATACACCAAGGCAGAGTCTGCAGGTCTGGCCATCCCTTAAATACACCAGCATAAGCAGTTTCAGGTGTTTTGCTGGCTGCAAGGTTGAGTCTCTGATTGCTGGGAGCACCCGCTGGCCAGCCCTGGTACTGCAGCTCATAAGGCAGGTGATACCCACCATTGCTGGCCAGTCCATTCCTGACAGTAAATAATATAACTTATTTTACAAAATCTTCAGTTTTACTCAAATTAGTTGATGCAAAAATGAATACACCCCACAACAAAAACTACTACATCTAATATTTTGTATGACCTCCATGACTTGTAAGGACAGCACAAAGTCTTCTAGGCATGGAATGAACAAGTTGGCGACATATTGCAATATCTATCTTTTTCCATTCTTCATGAACGAAGTCTTTTACAGCCTGGATGGTCGAGAGTGATGCTCAGCTTGTCTCTTCAGAATTCCCCATAGGTGATTGGGTTCAGATTAGGAGACATACTTGGCCATTGAATCACTTTCACCCTGTTCTTCTTCAGAAATGCAACAGTGGCCTTATATGTGTGTTTTGGATTATTGTCTCTTGTTGGGAAAGTGCACGATGACCAAGGGCACGGAGTGATGGTAGCATCTTCTCTTTCAATATAGAGCAGTATATCTGTGAATTCATGATACCATCAATGAAATGCAACTCCCCAACACCATCAGCACTCATTCAGCCCCACAGAAGGACACTGCCACCACCATATTTCACTGTAGGCACCATGCATTTTTCTTTGTACTCCTCACCTTTGCAACGCCATACAGTTTTGAAGCCATCAATTCCATCTTGGTCTCATTACTCCAGAGTACAGAGTCTCAGTAGTCTTCTTCTTTTTCAGCAGGTGCCCTGGCAAATTCTAGGTGGGCTTTTTTGTGCATGGGCTTTAGAAGAGACATGCTTCGTGGGTGACACCAATGCATGCCATTCCTCTGCAGTGTACGCCGTATTGTATCACGAGAAACAATCACCCCAGTTTGGCTTTCTACTTCTTTAGCTAATTGCAGTGAACTTGCATAGCGATTTTCTTCAACCCTTCTCATCAGAAGATGCTCCTGTCGAGGTGTTAACTTCCATGGATTGGTCTGGACATCTCTGTGAGATGGTTGCAGTTCTATCTTTGTTACATATTTGTATCACTTTTGCTACAGTATTCTGACTGATAAGTAAAGCTTTGCTAATCTTTTTGTAGCCTTCACCTTTCTTGTGTAAAAAAATTATTTTCTTTCTCAGGCCTTGTGACATTTCTCTTCCATGTGGTGCCATTGCTGACAGCATGAAATGGGGAGGGGTTTTCTCTTTAAGTAATGCCCTTTTATAATCAACTGTCTGCTGGACACCTGTTTAATGAATAATCAGACTCCCCTGTAGTCAAATTACTGTTAATTAGGATTTTGATGTCCGAAATTTAGCTTTGCTCCTAAGACTTTCATTAGAGTGAATTCATTTTTGCAACATGGTCTTGAATGAATTTGTTAGGAGAAATACTTTTTCTTGTGTGCAAATTAACAAATCTTGTGTGTGATCAATGGCCTGCATTTGTGGGAGTGTTTTGTAGTATAGTGTCCCATAGAAAATGTTGATTCTGAAAGGAAAGTAAGGGTTTTCTGACAAATCTGTTGGGTGTAATCATTTATGCTGAGCTATATATATATATATATATATATATATATATATATATATAGCTATATCTATATTTTTATATATATATACTGTATATATCTCTAAAAATATACCTATCTATAAATACTATATACAGTATATATATATATACAGTATATACACACACAAATAAATATATATATATCCGAAAGTGAAGCAACCACAGCCATATGGCAAACTGGTAATCACCCAAACAGGAGATGTTAGACAGCGAGGCTCATGGGAAATAGTACCTCCCTCGCAATCAACAAAGACTGATAGAGTGAAGGACTACCCCAGTGCCATCTAGTGTAGGAGGTGATAATATATTGTATACATACAGCATATAATACTGTTTGGGAATTTGGCTTTAATTTTAGAATAAACTGAGACATTAAACTGACTAAAATATAACAAAACTTGAAAAACTTGTAAGTTCTAAATGTTTTTTTTAGGCCTCATGTACACTGCTGCTCCTAAGCGTGAGTTTAGGAGCTTTTGGTGTTTTTTTGCCAAAGTCCCTGAACTCAACTCAATAAAAGTTCATGTACACATAGGCTTTTTACCAGAGTTTAGGTGCAGCAGAGTTTAGGGGCAATTAAACATTCCTTTTCTGAACACAGAATAATCACATTCAGGAGAGGAACGTTTTGACCAAAAACCGCTAAACACGGCAAAAACATGTGTAAACGTGCCTAAACATTTCTAAACGCTAGCTGTGTTTAGCGCTTGGGCATTTATCCACGTCAATGGAAAATACTCTGGCCATCAAATGAATAAACATCCAAGCACTAAAAGTGGCTAAACGCGGTACAGCGTTTACACGCTTTTTTTTTGCCGCGTTTAGTGTTTTTCTGCTACCAGGCGTTTAACGACTAGGTGAGTTCATGTGTGCATGAGACCTTACTGTGGAATATATCTTTCTATATTAGTAAATTCTTTATTTTATAAATAAAAACATTTAATAATGCTACATCTCTGACACTGATGCCATAGATTTGTAGTGTATGTGTGAGATAGCAGTAGACCCTATCAGTGGTGGTGGGTAGGTCTGTGGTCTGTGGCAGCTTGACTGAACGAGAGTCCCTTCATGCCTGTGAAGATTGTGGAGGTAGGCCAGAAGTTCTGTGTTTAAAAAACTCATTCTTCTTACCACTGCAGGCGAAATATACGCTCCAGAACACTGATATCATGACACAGACTGCAGTCCGTAGGACTAATATATCTACAATTACCAAAGCCCAGAAGAAGGGTGGAGGGAACAAACCCCCAAAATGCATTGGCTGTGTTTTATGACACTCAAAGTGACCATTGTTCTCCAACCATTCATGTGCAGTGCTCCTCAACTACCTATAATATCTTGTGATGTTTGTATGTTGTTTAGCTAAAGTGTAGCACTCACCAGTCAATACAGTCCATGCCGGTTATGCCATTTAAGGGCTTGTTGGCCCACTTTTATTTAAAAGGAAGAAAAAGTTCATACCAAAACAAATGGCTTCCCTCTCAGGGGTTTCCACCATCAACACAAAATAAGGTAATGGCCAGCCTCCTGGCTCTCTTTAACATGCCCAGGCCTTGTGCCTTTGGCCTCCTAAACCTCTGCTACAGCATCCCTGTATTCATGTAGGTATGCTGCACCTCTGTCAATGCTCTTTTCCTTACAGCTCCCTGCTGCTCCATTGACACCTGTACCATGCAGACATGCAAGCCACTGGCTGCTTCCCTGCAACCACATGGACTCCTCAAGAGGATGGATCCCAGAACCCTAGTCCTGACTCTAAAAATACCAGTTCACACCTGCACAATCAGTGTTCACAAAACCAGGACCCAGGATCGGAGATTTTATCCCACCCAAGTCTCTAAGAAATCTTCAGGCTCCAGGTCCCAAACCAGGTTTTACCAATCAGGGAAGAACCTAAAGAAACAATTTAGTCTGTGTGAGACATGCACCGTGGAGCCTCTCAACCTGCCTGGATAAGAATCCTGGGTGAAACAAAACCCTTCTAACATTGTGACAGGGCATCGCACTTCTATGGTGTCACAAAACATTATGGGTGTTCCAAAGGGAAAGCACAGCAGAAGTTAATAAAATTATGATACATAAACGAGCGCTGGAATTGTGTACAGGGAGCAGCTAGCATGAAAGGTAGAACCCTAAACCTTATAGAGCACATATATAAACAGCATGCAGCACTTAAAAATATAAATATAAAAAACCCCCTAATATCAGGGTTATTCTCAAGATATGTTATACCAATATCATAGTCTCTGGGGTGAAAAGCCCCGTATAATGTATTAGGTATACCGTATAGTAAATGGTTCAGAAATAGAAATCACATAAGTGTATTAAGTGGATGACAGTTTATACTATAACCTATGTTGGCAACGGTGACTTTAGTGGTGTAGTAAATAGGTGTGGGTTGCACTAACCAGATAGCGCATGTATAAGCGCATTTGATAACAAGGATGGCCTCTGGCCAAGTAAACCACGTGGATGAGTCACTGGGGGCCGCTTCCTGACATGTTTCGTGCGAAAGCACGTTCTCATGTTTCGCACTAAACATGTCAGGAAGCGGCCCCCAGTGACTCATCCACGTGGTTTACTTGGCCAGAGGCCATCCTTGTTATCGGATCACTATATATGTGAGTGTATTTCCTTTGCATCCTGTTATACTTCATTACCTATTAAAGCAAGTTTGCACTATGGATATCTCTGTGCTTGGGCTCATTTCGTTATGAGCCCTCCCTTTCAAGGATACCATTGATGACAGCTCTGTATGTTGGCTCCCCCTGGCGTTTATTGACGGTACTGCGGGTACCCAAAATTGACAGGTGCCTAGGCAATCGGAAGCGGAAGTTGTCCTCCTCCCCTCCCTCCCTGTAGTCTTCTGGGACACGTGACAGGTCCCAGAAGACTATGGGACCATTCAGGCAGCACAGCACTACTCATGCATGCGCAGTGGGCATCTGCTTATGAAGCCACAAGCTGTCACAGCCGGTTGCCCACACTGAAGAACACCGGCCGGCCGGTGAAACGGGCTGTGGGGAGGACACTGCAGGATCGAGGGACAGGTGAGTGGTCAGCAGCTACAGTTTTTGTAGCGACTGGAACTCCGCTTTAAAGATGAAAGAGCAAGAAAGCAAAGGAAAAAAAAAATAAAAGAAAGAAAAAAAAAAAAAAGAAAAGAAAGCATACATGAGAGAGAGAGAGAGCCTAATAATGATTCTTAAATATATCTGACCAACATACAGTACTAAGCCATGCTGTATAATCAACAAAACAAACTCACGGTAGTTTAAAAGGTCTGAGGCTTCTCATACAACATTCTGTGAAAGAAAAAGAAAAAATATCAGTTTAAAAGATCATGTTTTGCTAAAATATTAGAGTTGTGTTTAAATAAAACATAAATAAGAACAGTCCGAGGCTTCAAATATGGTCTAGCACAGGGGTGGGCAAACTTTTTGACTTGAGGGCCGCAATGGGTTCATATATTGGACCCGGGGGCCGGACCAAGAGTAGATGAATGATGTGTATGTGTCATCAATAGTAAGTATAGTAATATTCCCCCATAGTAAGCATAGTAATTAATCCCCCATAATAATTCATCCCCCATAGTAATTCATCCCCCATATAGTAATTCATCCCCCATATAGTAATTCATCCCCCATAGTAATTCATCCCCCATATAGTAATTCATCCCCCATATAGTAATTCATCCCCCATATAGTAATTCATCCCCCATACAGTAATTCATCCCCCATAGTAATTCATCCCCCATAGTAATTCATCCCCCATATAGTAATTCATCCCCCATATAGTAATTCATCCCCATAGTAATTAATCCCCCATATAGTAATTCATCCCCCATAGTAATTCATCCCCCATATAGTAATTCATCCCCCATAGTAATTCATCCCCCATATAGTAATTCATCCCCCATAAAGTAATTCATCCCCCCTATAGTAATTCATTCCCCATATTAATTCATCCCCCATATTAAGTCCCCAAGTCCCCCCTGTGTCAATTCACTTACCTTTGCTCCGCGCGTTCCTCTCGCCGTGTTCCCGTGCCATTCCGGTGTAGCATGAAAATCTGTCTCCTATGAGGATCTGTCCCCCTCGACGTATCTGCGCATGTGCCAGTTTCAGGCATTAGCAGCCGATCGGTGATCTCCGGCACATGCGCAGATACGTCGAGGGGGACAGATCCTCATAGGAGACAGATTTTCATGCTACACCGGTCTTCAGGGCGAACTGTGAGAGGAGCCTAGCGGGAGCCTAGCTCCGCGGGCCGGATTAAAAGGTCCGCCGGGCTGTATACGGCCCGCGGGCCGTAGTTTGCCCATTGCTGGTCTAGCATAACATCCCAGCATTTTTTCCCAACAAGTCAGCCATTGGTGGCATGTAACACTGGCCACAGAAGTGAATGCTGTATATGGCTATACTCAGGTATACACTGATACTTTGGTGCATCACTGTAAACACATGCATGTGCGTATGACATTCTTCTTTAACACAGAATTTCTACGTGCTACCTGTGGCTCCCCTGGCAGGGATAAATGCCAGGATTTATGCTAAAGCATATTCTACGCCTCAAACTGTCTGTGTGCATGAGGCCTAAATTTCAAGCAAAGAGCAGTGTGCACACGACACAACATACAAGTGCTGTCATTTCTTGTAGTGGTTGACTCTATCTTCTCCAAGCATCATTGCAGGAGAATGTGCTTACTCAAGACACAACTGCCACTAGGTGCTTCACAATTTAAAGAGAATTTGTCACCAATTAAAAAAAAAAAATACATGAGGCTTCTCCAAAAAAAAAAAACCCATCTAAATCCAATACTAGTGTTTTCTTTAAATATATTTATTATCTTGTGTAAATTGATTGTGAAAGATCGTGAAACTGGGTTGCTGGTTCATCAATATAATAGACAATAGGAATGGAATATCAGTTTAGAGACCTTCAATAGCCATCTGCTACTTAAGGTGGAACTTTACCCATAACAACTTCATTAAAAAGAATATTTCGGAAGGATCATACATTACACATTAATAATTATGCTACCAAAATTAGCATCTGCTATTGCCTTCAGCCATTTGTTGGGGTCCCTCAAGGCTCTGTCCTCGGGCCCCTTTTCTTCTCCATCTACACCTCCTCCCTTGGCCAACTCATACACTCTCACGGCTTCAACTACCACCTATATGCCGATGACACACAAATCTGTCTCTCAACCCCCCACCTCACCCCCTCGGTCTCCGCCCGAATCACAAACCTTCTGAACGACATATCAGACTGGATGTCGCTCCACTTCCTTAAACGAACCTCTCCAAAACCGAGCTCCTAGTCTTCCCCCCAGCCCACACACCACCCTCCATTGACTTCTCCATCACATCCAACATTGCCACTATCAGACCCACCCCGCAGGCCAGAGTACTTGGTGTCATTCTGGACTCCAACCTATCCTTCCTGCCCCAAGTCCAATCATTAACAAACTCAGGCAGACTCCACCTCTGCAACATCACCAAAATCCGCACGTTCCTAACCACAGAAACCACTAAACAGCTCATCCACTCCCTCATCATATCACGACTTGATTACTGCAACTCCCTCCTCACTGACCTGCCTCGCCACAGGCTATCCCTGCTTCAGTCGATCCTGAATACGGCAGCCAGACTCATTCACCTTACCAACCGCTCCGTTTCTGCCACCCCCCCTCTGCCAATCCCTCCACTGGCTTCCGATTGCACATTCAAAATCCTAACACTGACGTACATAGCTGTCCAACATGCTGCCCCGAACTACATCACCGACCTAATATCCAAGTACCACCCAGCACGCACACTCCGCTCCTCACAAGACCTCCTTCTCTCTAGTTCCCTGGTCTCCTCCTATCATGCCCACCTCCAGCATTTCTCCAGGGTGTCACCCATCCTCTGGAACTCCCTGCCCCAGCCCATCAGACTATCACCTACCTTTAGGCGCACCCTGAAAACCCACCTCTTCAGGGAAGCCTACCCCACCCCCTGCTAATTTGCTGACCTCCTCCACTCTTCCTACCACTCCATTCCCCACAGCTATCTCCTCCTGTACCACTATCCCCTCCCTCCTAGATTGTAAGTTCGAAAGAGCAGGGCCCTCGAACCCACTCGTGTTTTGCATTGTATTGTTACTGTACTGTCGCATGTTCTGTCCCCCTTTGTAATGTAGAGCACTGAGCAAATTATTGCACTTTATAAATACTGTATAATAATAATAATAATAATTTGGCTGAAGCTCAGAGTCATTAGCAGCAGTTAATCTTTAGGCTGTCAGAAGATCGACAAATGCGACACAGTGCCTAAAAACTAAGAGTGAATGAGCATGTGCAAAGCAGGGTGAGACAGTGCATTACTGGATTTTAAATAGTATAGGTACTTATTATTTAAGGGGCCAGCATGAAGTGATCTAGCAGAACTTAATTTTCTGGCTAAAGTTCCACTTTAAAATGGATATAAGCCCTTACGTATACTCAATGAAGTGACTGGCCTCAGATGATACACAGAGATTAAATAAATCCACCTGCATAAGTTGTACCTGTTTATCTGCAGTCTGCTATTCTCTACATCTGTTCAAAGTGTAGAATTTATAAGATTGTCTAAGGATTCAGGAAAAAGGGGTTGGAGAGCTGAAATTACACACTGCCTAGCTCAGTGAGGAGAGTTCTGAGAGCTGATTGGAGGGACGAGACACAAGCCCCCCTTCACACAGCATACAGGAACAGAGCTGAGGCTGTCAATCTGCTGGAAGTCCCTCTCCTGTCACCATTTTTCTCTTGGTGTCAGGAAAACTCATCAGAAGCGATTCATGTTGTTAGCAGAGGAAAGAAGCAGCAGGCAGAATGACACTTAGTGCTCTTAACTGAAACAAGTACACACTATCAAGGAATATGCTTTGTTCATATTTAATGTTTGAAGTTTAAAACCACTTTAACTCTCCAGAATGTTTTTATAAATGTGATCAAAATAATTAGGCCTAGTTATCAAAATTCTCAAACATGCATGCATATACACACACACAAAAAATGTAGTACTTTAGCCCAAAAGCATACACTGTACATAAATCTGCATTTTATTCATGTTGAAGCAGGTGTAGTACTGAGATAAAGCACAAAAAAGCCACCCAATAATGACACGTATAACTAGTGTCATTAACTTATCTCCGACTCACTTGTATAAGTGTGGATCCATAAACCCAAAAGGTACATACTAAGCAAAATGGTAGTGTGACAAGAACACCCCTACCTGGAAAAAGAAGGTTATTAAGTGATCCACGCGGAGTAATATGAATTCAAAAATATTCCAAACAATTCTTTATTTGATCACATAGATCATGAGGAGGTTAAACATGAGCATGGTGTACATATGAAAAAAATAAAATCATGTTAAAAAGCACTAGGCGTCTTCAGTTTAGGGTCATCTTAGCAAATAGAGTACCACAAGGCAGAGTTATAAAGTGGTGATATAGTTATCCTGGGTTTCCATAGGTTTTCGGCTTGTATTCGAGTAAACCATATATGCAGCAAATGTGTTCCCAATGTATGTCAGGTATCTCCTGATGTGAAAAAGCTGGAATACAAAAATGTATAGTATATATATGGAAATATGAAAACCAAAAAAACCACATCACATCCAATATTTACCAGGCCTCCCTCTACAATGGTCAGTGGATACTACTATTACCTTCTCAAAGGTGAGGTTAACAGGCCAGCTTCTCAAGTGTAGGGACTTCCTGGATAGCCACCCCAAGTGAAATAAAGTCCACAGTACCAAATGATTCTGAGGATATATATAGAAAAATAGTGAAAAATATAAAAGTCATGGGCATCAGGTCACCCTGAAAATAAAACACACACACAGAGTGGGTATATTACCATCAATGAAGATCAAGAAGACATCTGTCGACTTGAAATAGGATCAGGTCCTGATGCTTTTCCAAGATACATATGGGGGTGAGGAGCCAGGTAGTCACAATACATAGATTCCAAACACATATACTGTGTATATAGCATATAACAGGCTATGCAGGCCTGAATTCTGATACCCAGTAAAGGGTTTTCCAAAAATTGCTCAAAATGAGAAGATTATTATTCCATATACTGTGTATATAGCATATAGCAGGCTTTGCAAACCTGGATTTTTATACCCAATGAAGGGTTTCCAAAAATTGCTCAAAATATCAATATCAATATCCTAAGCCATAATCCATATTATGATATCCTTTATGTGAACTAAATATGGACATATCTGGACAAAATATGAATCTTAATTCTGTATCTGATTCTATTTTCTCTAGATAATAAAAATAAATTCATATGAATAACTGGATTAATATTGAAAGCCTGGGTAGCGGAATCTGGTCTTGATGTCTTCCCCACTAGAACAAGTATTGTGCTAATTTAGATTTCCTCTTTATCTTTAATTTAATTGTTCTTTGAAGAGGATCTGATTTATAATAATATTTAGGCTCTTTTCTTCTATATCCAGCAACCATTTTAAATTCAATATATGTGTTTTTAATTCACTTTGGATTATTCCAATGTAGTGATACTCTTTCAACACAAGATGGCGAGGTGGAGACTCTCTGGTATGCAATTAGAGCACCATATAAGGCGAAGTATTGAAGTCCCCTCCCAGTTCTGACGAAGTCTGCGGTGATTGGCGGACGAAACGCGTCAACGTATTGACGTCACTACGCTCGGCGTCTTCACTGGGTGCGGCGCCCACGAGGCGGGAAGGAACGGCGGTGTCACAGCTCCCTGCTAGGAAGGCCCCTGACCCTCTGAAAACTACCATAAGGCTATTGTTGCAGCGGCTCGCAAACGGCTATCTTACAGGGAAATTTATCTTCCACCGGTGGCAAGTTAATTTAGCTTACGGCTGTTGAGATTGATAGAGCATTTATGGTGTTAATAAGGGCATGTTATTTGGGCCTTAATTACCCTGTATATTCGGGGAATCTTTGCAAATCCTCTTTGGAGGACGATCTACATATATATATATATATATATACGCTATCCTATCTAGGGGTTGTGCTGTGACATTGCCACATCCTCATGAAACCGCAAATAACCTTCTCATTTTGAGCAATTTTTGGAAACCCTTCATTGGGTATAAAAAAATCCAGGTTTGCAAAGCCTGCTATATGCTATATACACAGTATATGGAATAATAATCTTCTCATTTTGAGCAATTTTTGGAAACCCTTTACTGGGTATCAGAATTCAGGCCCGCATAGCCTGTTATATGCTATATACACAGTATATGTGTTTGGAATCTATGTATTGTGACTACCTGGCTCCTCACCCCCATATGTATCTTGGAAAAGCATCAAGGACCTGATCCTATTTCAAGTCGACAGATGTCTTCTTGATCTTCATTGATGGTAATATACCCACTCTGTGTGTGTTTTATTTTCAGGGTGACCTGATGCCCATGACTTTTATATTTTTCACTATTTTTCTATATATATCCTCAGAATCATTTGGTACTGTGGACTTTATTTCACTTGGGGTGGCTATCCAGGAAGTCCCTACACTTGAGAAGCTGGCCTGTTAACCTCACCTTTGAGTAGGGGGAGGCCTGGTAAATATTGGATGTGATGTGGTTTTTTTGGTTTTCATATTTCCATATATATACTATACATTTTTGTAAAAAATAAAAAAAAAAAAAAATAATTCCAGCTTTTTCACATCAGGAGATACCTGACATACATTGGAAACACATTTGCTGCATATATGGTTTACTCGAATACACAAGCCGAAAACCTATGGAAACCCAGGATAAACTATATCACCGCAACTTTATAACTCTGCCTTGTGGTACTCTATTTGCTAAGATGACCCTAAACTGAAGACGCCTAGTGCTTTTTAACATGATTTTATTTTTTTCATATGTATACACCATGCTCATGTTTTAACCTCCTCATGATCTATGTGATCAAATAAAGAATTGTTTGCAGGGCAGAGCCTGAGTATGGCGGCGGAGGAGAGCTCAATGTAGGAGCTCTCGGACGGAGCTCCGTTGTCCTGACCTCCCTAGGTCCCCTGTGATCCCCCCCCGAGACATGTGGATAGTCTGGTGACGTGCCTCTTACCCTGGCCTGGCGGCATCCCCGGGAACGGAAAGTGGAGGGGTGTGCTGGGGGGAGTGAGGAGAGTGGCTGGTGAATAGCGGTGAGAGAGCGGTTTGGATGCTGGGAAGTCGGCGCGCGACACGTGACCGGAGTAGATTCCGCAAAGCACTCCTGGGAAGTTCGGGAAGCCCGGACCCGGGTCAGGCGTTCTGCGGTGAGAGAGCAGAACGATCTGTCGGCTGGGGATCGGTGCATTCCTCCTTCTATTCCCCGGAGACCCCAGGGCAATAAAGCAAGCTAAGAATAGATCCACTGACCCAGGTCAATTAGAAGATTAAACGAGACTCTGAAGGTCCCCCCCCCCTCCCTCCTTGAACAAAGACCCTATGTGACCTGAAGGAGAGAGCACTCAGCGGGGCCACTGGATGAAATAAACCGAGGAGGGTGAGTGACATTAAGTTGAAACCTTCTATACCCTAACTGTGATGCATTACATGGCTCCCAAAAAGGGTAGCAGGGGGGTAAGTGAACAAGGGGGGACCCCCGGCGACTGCAAAAAAGGCTGGAAAAGATTTTGAGGACAGAACAGCCCAAAAAAGACCAGCCGGGGAATAGTGCAGAGACTAGTATACAAGAACTTTTGATTCTCTCCTCCCCCCAAATCCATGAATTTTATAATAGAAGAACAAAGAATAAAAGTTACAGAGAAAATGAAAAATAAAAGTGTAAAAGGAAGTGGGCTTCAAAGGGTCCCAAGACTGGTAACAATTAAAAAATATACCTCCCAAAGGAAAACGTAACCCCAGAAAGATCCAGAATAGGTCTGAAAGAGGAGAAGTTGATCTCAGCAATCGGAAAATAGCCCAAGAGTATCATTAGGCCTGGACACCAGCAATCATCCAAGCATTAGGAAATACAGAAGACGGAAAAAGATTTACAAATACCTAATAAACAAGAAATGTGCAGAAATGGTTAAAGATCTGGAGAAAACAATAACACAAGAAAAGGTAAATATCCGAAGTGACCTGGACAACCATGCTGGGGAGGTAGTTGAGGAAACGGAGGTAGAAAGTATAAAAATCAGACCCAGGCTATCTCTGAGCGTGAAAAAAGTAATAATTAGCATAGGGAAAGCCCAAGAAAAATTGAAATATAAAGCTGAAGATACAAGAAAATAGAGACAAGGAGGAAGAAACTTCATGATACTGGGG
>CATNWA010007870.1:0-14375 GCA_951230385.1 Staurois parvus | reverse complement strand
CCCTAATATAGCGTTTCTTTGGCCCTAAGTAACGATTCTGTGGCCCTCATTAACAATTCTGTGTCCCTGAGTAATGCTTCTCTGTCCCTAAGTAACGTTTCTCTGTCCCCAAGTAACGTTTCTGTGGCCCTAACTCTGTCCCTAATACAGAGCGGTCTGCCTCTCTTGAATGACTGGAGGCAAATGAAGAATTCTAAAATGGCCGCTATTTATAGCTCGACCATTACACAGTGCTGGCTGCCTGGCTGCTGATTGGCTAATGCGATCACATGTCATTAAGGAATGCATTATGGGTCAGCGCGCCTTGTCTGCGCGCCTTCCCAGACATCCCCGCTCCGTCGCCTCACATGTCCGCCGCCATTTTAGGAAAAATTTTGATTCGTGCGTCCGAAGTAGGCTATTTTTCGGATTCTCCAATATTCGACTCGAATTCCACTTCGCCTACTTCGATTCGCTCATCTCTAATCGCTATGTCCAGCTCCTGTACATCAGAAAGAAATTTCCCTTCTCTGCCTGAATGTAGTTTACGCTGTATGGGTTTACCTCTTAGCCACCATTTCCATTTTAAAAGACTGACTCTGTTATTCCCGATGGTCCCTCTGGGGAAAAAAAAGCTTTTTATTTTACCATTTTTCAGTGGTTCTGACAAATTATTTAGGCTTATGGTTTTAACAATATGGTTATATCTTTTCCTATCAAAGCACAATCTGCTAAATCAGGGAGTGCTTCCTTGGCTTTTAGGCATCAGACAAGCTTTCCACAAATACAGGGCTGCCACCTGATCTGTCTATATGTTCTTGAAGTTTTAGCAGGTGGACTTTCAAGCCTTGCCTGATGCTCTTCTGTTATGTGGGTCTGTTTCTGATTTGTTTACTGTGTTTCCCACTCCTCAGTTGGAGTTCTTTTAGACCTACCAACTGTATCAGAATAGCTAAGTCCTGTGTTCCTTACTAAACGATAACAGGATCTTTGTACTTACCATAAATTCTGTTTCTTTGAGTTTATGTGCTGTGATCTACTCCTAAGGACTAACCCTGAGGTATGCTGTGAGTGGTTGGAGTTATATCTGGTTGGCCAACATTTTTTGTTTGCCAGTGTCCAGATTCACTTTTAGCCAGCAGTATAACCCAATCATATTAGAATACTGGAAAGCTGTGCTTCTTAAAGGAGAATATTGGATAGCAAAAACAATTAAACCTAAAAAAAAAAAGGGAAACTTGCTCTTGAGTTCATAAGCTTGAAAAAGAATTGTCAAATCTACCTAGTGATAGTGGAAAGAGATGCAACTACCTATGTTTTAAGGAAACTAGAGAGATGACAGAAGCCAACTGGATCATCCCCCAAGACCTGGGTTTTCACAGCCAAACCAGAGACTGAGAGGCAGAATGGCAAACTGGTCCCAGGGACTGATAATCTGGACAAACTGACAGGAAGCTGACATGTTCATCCTAAACCAGTTTGGAGAATCAAAGGGATGCCCACCATTTCGATCCTGCAGCAGGCGACGAAGGTATAGATGACGTTGAACTAGTCCCATTGAGTCACCAGAGCATTCACAGTGAAGGCTAGAGGAAACCTTCATCTGGAGACAAACCTGCTGAGTTTGTTAAGGTCCACATCCAGCCTCTTCCCACCTGTGACAGAGGGCTTGAAAATATCTCAGGGTGAAGAAACCATTCTTCAGAGTGCAAACTTGGCTGAGAAAGCCTGTCTGCTAATTATCCGTGCCTGGGACGTGCACAGCCATAAGTTTTTATTCTGGTTTCTCCTTGATGGTTGATGTATGCCCTTGCAGTTGTACTGTCTATCTGGTCAGTACTTTAGAGATAACCAAATTGCCCTGAATTCAAGAATATGGATCAGGAGATGAGTCCCTGAGCCAAGAGGGCACCTAAGACTCTGTCCCAGCCTGATAAGTTGTATCTTTCTTGAGTACCTTCCAAGCCCATGGAAAGAAGGATTTTACTGCTTTATTTATTTATTTTTTTTTAATTATCTTTTATTTTTTTATTACAAAAAAAGCATCAAATACACACAAGTCTGAAATAAGAAATAGCAACAAGAACAATAGCAAGCTTCTCCCATGTATCCCAATTACCTTATATCATATTTTTCCTTACACCCCTCATCTCTCCTCTCCCCCCCCCCCCCCTAATTCCCTAAAACCACACCACTTTCCTAATTTCCAACCATTATCATCATTATTAGTCTATATATGTATTCCCTTCCTCCTATCCCCTTTTCTCTGTGGGCCTTCCTTATAAGCTCCCCCCAGTACTCATTTACTTATATTCCAAGCAGATCCAAATATCTTTTAGTTGTTTTAAAGACCAACCACTTACTCCATGTTTTTCCTAATTTTTTCATTTTATCCTCTTCAATATAACTCCTCCATCCTATAAATTTTATCCTCTCTATTTACATAGTCATTCATACTTGGTGGATCAGGTGCAAACCAAAATTTGGGAATCAGGCCTTTATCCGCACTAACTAGATGGTATAGTACCCTGTTCTTGCATAGTTTTATCAAAGATTCACATTTATGAAATAAACAAATCCACGGGTCTCTCTGTATAGTAATCCCACATATTTCCTGGATATATTGTAATACTTATTCCAGTATTCTTGTATCTTTGGGCATTCCCACCAAATATGTGCCATCGTACCCTTTCTCCCCCACAATCTCTCCAACATAAAGGTGAAACCTCTGCTTCTTTATGTGCTTTACTTGGTGTGATATACCATCTAGCCATACATTTATAGTTAATTTCCACTGTGCTCATGTTTGTTACCTCATGTGCTAATAAATGATACCTCGGTTGTTCGTTCAACTTTTGATACCAACTCCCACTCCCATTTTTCCAAGAAATGGGGGGGATCAGTACCTTCTATATCCATAAGGATCGTATATATCTTAGAGGTGCCCTGTTTCAGGGCTATAGTTGCATTCATCAATTTCTCAAATGGGTACTGATCCTCTAACATCGTCAGTGGTTGTGGGAGTGTTGAAGCAAAGTGAGCAAGTTGATCATACCGCCACTCATCTAAAGTGAAACATAAATCTTTTCGTTTCTTTCCTTCAAATAAAAAAAAAATTTTCAAATTCCCTTTACTCAATACATCTTTTACGCGTATGTTCTGATTTTTAAACCTTCCCCGATGGGAAATACTCCGTTCCCTCCAAGGGGATCATACCCGAGTTATATTTCCATTGTTTTTTGTTTATGCAACCTATCCCAAACACTAAAAACTTTCTTTGTCAGTGAACTAGTGTTCCCATCTAATGTGCGAAACTTGTGTGGAACCCAAACCATCTTTCCTAACTGTGCCTTACTCAACGTCTCTTCCATACTCACCCAACCTTTCCTATGTGAATTAAATACCCAATCTATTATTTGTGAAAGTATCACCGCTTGGTAATAACTCTTAACATTTGGCAACCCCAAACTGCCATTACCTTTTGCCCTACACAATATCTCATGCCTAATTCTCTGGGTTTTTTTTTTGCCTAGATAAACCTACATATCATCTTCTGTATTAACCCAAAAAAGGATCCTGGGATATATATTGGAAGCATTTGGAACCTATACAAGATTTGTGGCACTATCACCATCTTTACCAGGTTTATATGACCTATCCAGGAAGCGCCGCCTTGTGACAACCTCCCCAGTTCTTTTATTTCATTTACTAATGGAATATAGTTTGCCTGATAAAGGGCTTCTATTGAGGGGTCAATTTTATTCCTAAATAACCTATTTCCTTTTCCCTCCACATAAATGGGAATTCTTTCTATACGTTTTGCCTCTCAGCTTTTGGTATATTAATATTTAAAATCTCTGACTTTGCCAGGTTTATTTTCAGGTTTGTTATCTCCCCATATTGTTTTAGTAATTTAATTAAATTAGGCAATGTTATTCTAGGGTTTACTATATAAAACAACATATTGTCTGCATAGGCTGCAACTTTATGCTCCACTTGTCCAATTTTTATTCCTGCTATATCCACACACTTCCTTACCCTTGCCAGGGCAGGCTCCAAGGATATAACAAACAATAAAGCGGAGAGTGGGCAACCCGGTCTGGTTCCATTATACATTTTAAAGAACTGAGAAAGGGACCTATTAACTTTGACTGCCGCTGATGGGGAGCTATAAAGTCCTTTTATCCACTTCAACATTTTAGGCCCTAGACCCAATTTCTCTAACATATCTGTGATGGAGGGTAGGCAGGACAGAACACACACGGCGGATGGCAAACACACAAAGCTTTATTGAGACAAATGGCAGTCACTCAATAGGGGGATTGCAGGGAGTGGGACAGGACCCAGTATAGAAATAGCAAGGAGAGGGCCAAAATACTTATTGTCCAGCCCCAAAGGGCAAAGTTAAAGTCTCTACAGCAGTTTGTAATCCAACAGTGAGGCAGAGGGGCAGTAGCAAAACAGTTCAATCAAAACAGGGAAAGCATACACTCACGGATCCGACAGGGTGCCCGAGCTCTCGGAACAAGATAGTATGACACAGGTACCTGCTGGAGTCTGGAGTATGCGTGCCGTAGTTTCATGGTAATATTTCTCCCCTGAGTCCCTGGTGCCTGTAAAGGGCAGGTGGTGTGGTTTTCCCCTTTAGCTTGGGGCTTGCGTAGCAGCTGGCGTTCTCCCTCTATCCTTGGGGTCGTGGGCTGAGTGGTTGTGGTCTCCCCCTATCCTTGGAGGTCTTAGGCTGAGTGGCTGTGGTTTCCCCCTATCCTTGGGGGGCTCAGGCTGAGTGGCTGCGGTCTCACCCTATCCTTGGGGTCTGCAGACAGGGTGGCTGCGCATGCCCCTCTGGACACGGGTCGCGCTCTCGTGAGTACGGCTTTTGTCCGGAGGCATCCGCAAGCGCGGGAACTCCTCGTGCCTGTGCTGTGGATGCCAGGTTCGTGCGGCGTCAGCCTGACGCCGTGGTCCGGAACATCTCTGCAAGAGGTTCGCACCTCTCCGCAGAGAGGTGTGAACCTCGCTATCTTCTCTCCTCTGGCCTCGCTGGATGGGGATAAGATAGTGGCAGAGGTGAGAGGAGCCGCGTCTCTCGTCCTGCGTGGCTCGGCTTCAAAGAGCCGTGGCAGGACGAGAGCCAGCAGGGGGTCATTCCAGATGTGGGCCGGCAGAGGGGGGAGAGTGCTAACTGTGACAGTATCCATCATAAAGCCCCAGTTAACCCTATCAAAAGCCTTTTTGGCTTCTATTGACAGAAGTAATGCTGGCAATTTTTCTCTTTTCACCTTTTGTAAGAGGAACAATAATCTCAAGCCGTTATCTCTACCTTCTCTTCCAGGAATGAATCCTACCGGGTCCATGTGTATTCACTCCAGCATCAGATCCTTTGGTCTAGTTGCCAGTACGTTAGCATACAATTTTAGTATCGACATTTAATAAAGATATTGGCCTATAACTAGCACACTGCATACTATCTTTCCCTTCGAGTATGATCGTTATATGGGCCTGCAGTGATTCCTCTCTCATTTCCAGCCCTTCTCCTATTGCATTCATAAAGCTACACATTTTTGGGACTAAAAGATCGCAACATTTTTTATAGTACCCCACCGTATATCCGTCTGGTCCCGAGCTCTTTATTTTGGCTGTATTTTTTTAAGGCCAGATTAATTTCCTCTAGGGTAATAGGTTTCTCTAGGGCCTCTAGTTTTTCTTCTGCTATTCTTGGCAATTCCACTTCATTTAGATATTGTAGTCTCTTTTCCTTTATATCGTTTTTTTTTTATCTCTGGAACTCATATCATACAGATGACTATAATATTTTTTAAACTTATTAGCGATATCGGTGGAATATACCATTTCTCCTTTATCATCCTTATTTTTTTTCCTCTAACATTTTTTTATTTCTTTTCCTTTAATTTCCTCATCAGATATTTTCCAGGTCTTATTCACCCACCGATATCTTTCTTCTGAGACCCTATTAAATACCCTTCTTGACACCTGTTCCATAAGATCTTCCCTTTTAATGATTAACTTCTGACACACATCTGTACCTGTCTTCTTTTCATGCAACCATTTTAATTTGTAGAGCTCTTCAGTCACTACCTTTTATTTTTTTTCCCCTCGTACTTTCTTTTTTTTCTGCTCCCATCAAGATCAGTTTTCCTCTAATATAGGTTTTATGTGCCTCCCAGACTGTGGCTGCTAATACTTCCTGTCTCATTAAGCTCGAAAATTTGCTCTATCTTCTCCCTTAATCTTTTTTCTAATTCAGGGTCTTGAATAAGCATCTCATTTAATCTCCACCCTGGTATTTTATCTTGGTCCTCATCCACCCAAAGCCTCATTGTGGTGGGAGCATGATCTGAGATAGACATAACTTCTATATTGGCGCTAACCAACAACTCCAATTGTCTATGTTCGATCATTATGTAATCCAATCTTGAATACGAACCATGTACAGGAGAGAAGGTATAGTCTTTCTCTTGGATGTTTAACTCTCCATGTATCAAGTTGCCCCTGATAGAGTAGTTTCTTTAATGATTTTAAGTTCTTCTCCCCCTCTCTCCTCATATAGGATGACTCATTCAACTGGGGATCCATACACAAATTAAAGTCCCTGGCCACCACCAAATTACCCTTTCTAAATTTGGCAAGTTCTGTTAACACTCCCTCCAGGAATGTTGCTGGATTTTTGTTCAGACTATAAATATTAGCCAGTGTATAATCAGCTCCTTGTAATTTTCCCCTCAAAAATAGAAAACGGCCCACTGGATCTTCCCTTTTTCACTCCAAAGTGAAGCTCACATTCTTTGACAGCCCTATCAGGACTCCTTTGGCCCTTTTTGACTGGGGAGTCTGCATAATACCATGTTACATATTGCTTTGAATATATCTTCACATTCCCTCAGAAAGAGGTTGCCCAGATATCCCCTAGGGGGGTGCCCTGAGGAAAATGGAAAACAGGGCTAGAAAGGATGTGAGCTTCAGTGGACAGGCCAAGGGAAGCGCAACATATTGGTAATAAGTTCATATGTGTGTATAATAACACCATTATATGAAAAATAATTTATTATGACAAGTTGAATGTACCAGAAAAATATACAGTAAGTGTGATATAGAATTGCATTTTAATTGCACAACTATAAGTTAAAATTACCCATAGTGTTAGACTTCATGAAAAGATGGACAGGTATGCTTGATTGAGTGAAAATCATTTTAACCCTTTCAGTACCAAACACTTTCACCTTCTTCCTGCCCAGGACAATTTTCAGCTTTCAGTGCTGTCACACTTTGAAAACCAGCTACTCAGTCATGCAACACTGTACCCAGATGAGATTGTTTTTTGAGACAGCTTTTTTTTGTGGTATATAATCAGCACTGGGTTTTTTTTTTTTTTAATTCTGTTGTATTTCTTTGGTATAAATAACCCAAATCAGTGTATAATAGTCAGGGGTGGACTGACAATTCAAGTGGCCCTCAGGCAATAAGAGATCATGGGGCCCCTATGTCCTTGCTCACAATCAAACCACACCCAAAAAATCCTATGAAAGGTACCAGGGGCATCTCATGGGGCCCCCTACTGACTCGGGGCCCTCGGGCAGGGCCGAGTGCTGGAATGGTCAGTCCGCCCCTGATAATAGTTAGTCTGTGTAAAAGTTAATGAGGCTACAAACTATGGTGTATGCATACACTGCTCAAAAAATTAAAGGAACACATTTTAATCAGTATAGCATCAAGTCCCTGGTGGTCTGATTATGTCAATATTTTTGAATGTCAAAGCGGCACATTGTTTGACATGGAAATTTGTTGTTTTATATTGTAGGCCTGTAATTCTTTGGAAAAATTCACTTAAATCTGTCCAAACAAGAGTCTAGTAAACATCCCGGGTGTGATATAGTTTGAAACAAAAAATGATAAATTATAAAAAAATAATAAATTTACTTCAACAATGTAATCAAACCAAAAACACTGAAATTTGAAATAGAGCACCAAGTTCGCACATCACTGAGCTCAATAGCAGGATCGTCCCTGTTGTCACTTTCAGTGTCTGATGACGAATTTACCCATGAAACACTATCGCTCAATTCTGCAAGTGATTCTAATTCTGTCGCTGTTTTCTAGCTGGTCTAAAACCGCTTTTGACCTAAAGGGACGCTTTTTAGATGCCATGGACGTTCTCAGGCAGAAAGAATGGTAAAAGTGCAGGCAGGGCACACGACAAAGCACTAGGGACAAAACTGAGGTGAAATAGTTTGATACAGTAATGTAATCCTAACAGATTACAATGTATTGTGTGTATGTCATGTTTTTACTCTTTTAATCTCTCACTGGTTCCTCCTCCCCCCCGTGTCGCGACGCTCACAGGGAAGGGAAGATGGATGCCAGCATCGACCAGAAGACACATCGGGGGATCGCAGGACAAGGTAAATTACACTACAGTGTAATCCCAAGTGTGGCTCGGGGTTACTGCTTTTGGAAAATTAAACCCGAGCCACACTCGGGATTACCGCTAGGAAGGTTAAACTCCTGGGATATTGATCTGGTCAGTTAAGTAGCAGAGGGGGTTGTCAATCACTTTAAGTTGCTTTGGTGTTAATTAACAACAGGTGCAGTAGATGGGCAACAATGAGATGACTCCCAAAACAGGAATGGTTTTACAGGTGGAGGCCACTGGCATTTTTTTCCCTACTCATCTTTTCTGACTGTTTTTCACTAGTTTTGCATTTGGCTAGGGTCAGTGTCACTACTGGTACATGAGGTGATACCTGGACCCTACAGAGGTTGCACAGGCAGTCCAAGTCTTTCAGGATGGCACATCAAAACGTGTCATTGCTAGAAGGTTTGCTGTGGCTCCCAGCACAGTATCAAGAGCATGGAGGAAATTCCAGGAGACAAGCAGTTACTCTAGGAGAGCTGGGCAGGGCTGTAGAAGGTCCTTAACCCATCAGCAGGACCAATATCTGCTCCTTTGTGCAAGGAGGAACAGTATGAGCACTGCCAGAGCCCTACAAAATTACCTCTAGCAGGCCACTGGTGTGAATGTCTCTGACCAAACAATCAGAAACAGACTTCATGAGGGTGGCACCCTGTGCTCACTGCCTGGCACCATAGAGCTCGATTGGCTTTTGCCATTAAACACCAGAATTGGCAGGTCCGCCACTGGCACCCTTTGCTTTTCACAGATGAGAGCAGGTTCACCCTGAGCACATGTGACAGACGTGAAAGGGTCTGGAGAAGTCCGTGGAGAACATTATGCTGCATGTAACATCGCTCAGCCTGACCATTTTGGTGGTGAGTCAGTGATGGTCTAGGAAGGCATATCCATGGAGGGACACACAGACCTCTACAGGTTAGACAATGGCACCCTGACTGCCATTAGGCATCGGGATGAAATCCTTGGACCCATTGTCAGACCCTACGCTGGTGCAGTGGGTCCTGGGTTCCTCCTGGTGCATGACAATGCCCGGCCTCATGTGGCAAGAGTATGCAGGCAGGTCCTGGAGGATGACGGACTTGATACCACTGAATGGTCGCCATGCTCATCAGACCTAAATCCAATAGAACACCTCTGGGATATCATGTTTCGGTCAATCCGACAATGCCAGGTTGCACCTCAGACTGTCCAGGAGCTCAGTGAAGCCCTGGTCCAGATCTTGGGGGAAATATCCCAGGACACCATGGCCCTGATTCACTATTGGGTGTGGGCGCATATTCATGGGCTTAAGCCCAATTTTCATGGGCGTCTGTCTATTTTTTACCCTGCAACCTAATTCACTATTGACCAGAGCCCATAAGCAGATGTCCAATCTAATTCACAAAAAGACACACGCCCGGAATCAGACTCACAAAGCAGACTTGCTAAGAAGCAAGTCTAACACCATGACAAATCACTGCAGAGACATGTTCACTTAGAAATTTGCTTTGCCAAATGTCAGGACTTCACTTTAAACAATATCTGCTATTTCAAAAAAAATTAAGAATGTGTTAAAAATCGTTTTTTTGAAGGAAATCGACACAGTAAAAATCTAGACGCCCTTGCAGTGTCTTTGGCAGATACAACTGAGCATGTGCAGAACACATTTTAGACTTCTGCCATGGGTGTTTGCTTTTTAGCCACTGACTAATAGTGAATCTTACTGTGGAGTCCTCTGACAGTCGGCACTCGGTCGTGACTACTGTGTTTAATAAACAGCACTCGGCATATCTTCATGTAATCTAACTAGATTTCCTTAGTTCTAGTGATTCTATTTTTGTTTTCTTATATCTTTATAATTATTTCTGTAATGATTTTTACTTATTTCAAAGTCTAGATAATATTTATTTTGACAGCTGAATGTAAAAATAAAGGTCCGCAATAAAAAAAAAAAAAAAAAAAAAAACAGCGTGGGTCCCCCCTCTCATCCTTACCAAGCCCTTCAGGTCTGGTATGGATATTAAGGGGGAACTCCACGCTGAAATTTAAAAAAAAAACAGCGTGGATCCCCCTCAATATCCATACCAGACCCTTATCCGAGCATGCAGCCCGGCAGGTCAGAAAACCTGAACCATACCAGGCCACATGCCCTCAACATGGGGGGGTGCTTTGGGGGCAGGGGGGGCTCCCCCCCCCCAAAGCACCTTGCCCCCATGTTGATGAGGACAAGGGCCTCTTCCCCACAACCCTGGCCGGTGGTTGTGGGGGTCTGCGGGCAGGGGGCTTATCAGAATCTGGAAGCCCCCTTTAACAAGGGGGCCCCCAGATCCCGCCCCCCCCCCTACGTGAAGGAGTCTGCGGTACATGCTCCCGCAGACTCCTTCACAAAAAAAAAAAGTGTGGTGTAAAAAAAACACAGTACAGGGTCCCCCCCCTTTTCTGACCTGCCGGGCTGCATGCTCGGATAAGGGTCTGGTATGGATATTGAGGGGGACCCACGCTGTTTTTTTTTTACATTTCAGCGTGGAGTTCCCCCTTAATATCCATACCAGATCCGAAGGGCTTGGTACAGATGGGAGGGGGGACCCCACGCTTTTTTTTTTATTATTTCTGTAATAAAGGGAATTATTTTACATTCAGCTGTCAGTGGGGAACCCCTGCTGACAGCTGAAACATTAACACATGGCTGTCGCTCCTACAATCCCACATGATATGTTATCAACTCATGCGGCGTTTTAGTTTTGAAAACCAATGCAGCGCTCATGTTTCAGCTGTCGGCGGAGTTCCCCACTGACAGTTGAATGTCAAAGTATTGCAGGGAATTATAAACAGTGTTTTAAATAACCGGCGTGGGGTATTCCCTCCCATCCATACTAAGCCCTTCAGGTCTCGTATGGATGTTAAGGGGTAACTCCACGCTGAAATTAAATAAAAAACAGCATGGGGTACCCCCTAAAATCCATAACACATACTTATCCGAGCATGCAGCCTGGCAGGTCAGGAAAGGGGGGGGGGGGGGGGGGGAGCGAGCGAGCGCCCCCCCCCCCCCTCCTGAACCATACCAGGCCACATGCCCATACCAAATTATTCAAACATTTGTAAACAGAACAATGAACTGAAATGGTTTGGCATTTTTACCCCAAATATGACGTTCCCTGAGGCGTTGGTAAACCGAGGTACGCCTGTATTAGTATTGCAATCCTTTGTATTGGGATACATAGAACCAACATACATCTGAATTGGTAACATAGCATAACATTTGTGTCACATTGGAGATATCTGGTAGTTACACTGACCTTGCCCAGGGACCTAGGATTGATTCACAGCACAGAAATACAGGCTGGATTAGCAATGTAGCTCCGTGGATTAGTGGTTAGCACTACTGCCTCACAACTCTAGGGTTGTCGGTTTGAATCCCAACCACGGCAAGGAAGTAGCATGATCTCCATGTGTGTGGCTGTCTTCAAATAGATGTTCTGGCAACATCTTTGCTTTCTGTCTAAATGATCCCTAAAATGTGAATTAGAATGAGGCCTTGTCTGTTGAAATACCTTCAAAGCTGCACCTTATGTGAATGTCATACAATGGGGTAAGATAAGAGCCTGGAGCACTAATAGATTTGATAATGATGGTTTACACTCCACCCACTTTTGTGAAGGATTTGGCAAGCAAAGAGCTGACAGAGAGAGAGAAGAGCGAGCCAGTGAGACGACGAAGAAGAGTGAGCGAGATATACATACTGAAGAGTGATAAAGAGAGACATTCAGAAGAGTGAGTGAGAGAGAGAAAAGACTTGGTTGGTGAATCCACACATCAAACTTGTCACAAGTCCTGGCATGCATTTTTCCCCCAAATGCATAGCAGACCCTTATCCCAGCAGGCAGGTACCGCACGCCTTCAAAGATTTATTTCCTTTGTTGATTTTCCTTGCTTCAATATTATTTGCAATTGAAAATTACTCTTTAAGTTGCCAATTTTACTGTGTTTTCTAGAGAATTACTAACTAGTTGTGTTTTCAATTGTGTTTAAATTGCTAATAAATGGCCACAATTCTCAAATACCTTTGAACTCTCGCTGCAACAAATGGCGTATGTTAATACACTCACATTCACAATTCATTATATCCAATATCAGGTACGATGTCAATGCACAAATCGCACCTGAAATTGCACACCCTGGATGTGACTTGTCATGTGATTGGCATGGCCAGCAGCTTGCTCTTTGCATGGCAAATTGCACACAATGTTACTGGGGGCCAACACCACTGTCACATCTAATCCGATACGGCAATTGCCCAACTTACAGTGAAGTTGCACGAGTTCACAATCCAATTGGATGTGAACAGAGCCTACAGTGGCTCTTGGTCTACGGTCTTGGTCTTGGTCTTGGTCTACGATTTGCAAGTCGCCTGTCATGCCAATTGCATGGCAATCCCAAACAATGTTACTGGGGGCCACCCGGTCACATTAAAGCAGATTTCTAAGTGGTGTTATTGACACCACAGTCACATCATGTGACTTGCATAGAAGTTGCATGATTTCAAAGTCGGGGTACATGGTGATTTCAAGTGCAATTTGCAAGACATCCGACACCGATCTCTCAGCAAATTGCATGAAAAGTAGTGTATTCATTACTCTATTATTACTTGCGGCTCCAACCAAGTTTGAACCACAAACAATATGAATGCTACAATAGCGTGCACACTGAGTGGGACTTGGCATGTGATTTGCACAACATGCAAGTTGTAAATCGTCTGCAAAGTCGCACCCTATTGTCTGCTATTAGAGCAGTGTTTCTCAGCTCCAGTCCTCATGGACCCCCAACAGGTCATGTTTTCAGGATTTCCATTATTTTGCACAGGTGATTTGATCAGTTTCACTGCCTTATGCAGGCCATAGATGGGTCGAAAATCGGCCGATTTGTCGGCCGAAAATAAAATCGGCCGATTTTCGGATCGTTAGTGGGCGATTTGGTCGGGCCGTTTTTAGAAAAGAAGAGAAGAAGAAAAAGAGGATGAGGATAAAGAAAAAGGGAGGGAAGAAGAAGAAGAAAAAGAGGAAAAGAGAGGATGAAAAAAGAAGATGAGAGAGAGGGGGAAGAGGATGAAAAAGAAGAAGAGTGGGAAAAGAAAAAGAAGGAGGAAAAGGAAGAGAAGGAGGGATGAAAAGAAGAAGAAGAAGAAAAAGGGAAAAAGAGGATTGGGATGAGGAGAAGAAGAAGAAAAAGAAAAAGAGATGAGGAGATGAAAAAGAAAAAGAAGAAGAAGAGGATGAGGAGAAGAAGATGAAGATAAAGGAAAAGAAGAAGTAAAGGGAAAAGAGGGGATGGGATGAAGAAAAGAAGAGGTTTGGGATGAAGAAGAAGAAGAAGAAGAAAAAGGAAAGAGGGATAAAGAGAAGAGGATGAGGAGGAAGAAGGGGGATGAAAAAAGAAGAATTTCAGTGCAAAAAGTTCCTGCAGAGGGGTCCCCCTTTTTCCCCTTTTGACAGTTCTTTGACTTTAAGCGGTTTGAAACATTGTATCTATTTTTTTTCCAAATTAAAAACCAAACTGTATCCAAATGGAAAACAAATAATTTTTTCAACCGCTTAAATGTAAGGAACTGTCAAAAGAAATAGCGGAGCTCTTGCAGGGACACTTTTTGCGCTGGAGGGATAAAATTTGGGGCCGTTTTTTTTTTTTTACCTTGTGGAACTCGGCCCCTTTAAACACGAATTTTTTTTTAAAAGAAAAAATCTGCCGGGTTTTTTCTCCCCTCTATGGCCTGCTTAAAAATTCAAGTGTTTTTGGGGGGGGGAAAAAATTGAAAACTTAAAACCTTTGGGGGGAAAATGAGGCCCTGGAGTTGAGAAAACTGTTTTTGAGCTCCCATATTTTTTTCCATTTTTTTAAGTAGTACTGTTCAATTTAGTCCCAATTTGATGAATTTTGGGCGGCAAAATTGTTTAAAAGGCCCTTTAATGAAGCGCGGGATTTTAAACCGCTT
>CATNWA010007868.1:0-20442 GCA_951230385.1 Staurois parvus | reverse complement strand
CGCGGGCGAGGATTTCATATTCCGGAATGGGAGTGAAGCAATTAACTAAAAAATTAGTGCAGCGCAAAAAAAATTTAAATCAATATTATAACCCCAAAATCGCAGTTATCCCACAAATATGAGTAAAGAATCCAACTCCAATACGTGAAAAAAGCGCTCAAAGGGTTTATGCTGGGTCAAAGCACGCTCTAAAGAGTGCAATCAATCACACTAATACACAAAATATATAAAGTAAAGTAACCCTCAGTGTAGTTATAATATCTCCTAATCACACTAACAATGTAAAGAACATACGTCCCCCTGTGGCTTTGGTGGAAATAACACACATAAGTGATCAGTGCTATCAGTGGCTTATATCACTGGCTCCGATTGCCCAACGACATCATATTTAAACTTCTAACTCTGACCTACAAAGCCTGTTCACAACACTCACTGCCCCTGACTTACCTCACCAACATGATCCCCCAAGTAACGCGCCTTACCCGTACCCTTCGCTCCCTCTCAGGACCTCCTTCTATCCCTGCTCCCTGGTCTTCCTCCTCCAAGCACCAGCACTGCAAGACTTCTCCAGGTCCTCTCCACTATCCCTCTGGAAACACACCTGCCCCAATTCCATCAGGGACTGTCGCCTTTCCCTCCTCACATTCAGGCGCTCCCTCCAAAACCCAATCTCTTCAGGGAAGCCTACCCCACACTCACGTAAACGTGCCAATCCCCTCCCTCATTCCTTCCACCTACATCCAGTCCCCCGACAGCCGTTTCCTCCTGTACCATTACCCCCTCCCTTCCTAGGATTGTTAATAAGCTCGAAAGGAGTAAAGAGGCCCTCTTACCCCTCCTCGTGTTGCTGGTTTGTTGTTGCTGTACTGTGTTCATGTATTGTCCCCCCTCTATTGTTCAGCGCTGGAGCAAGTAACCTTTGGCGCTATATAAACTCCATGTAATTGTATAAATTATAATAATAGTGACCCAAACAAGATTGCAACAAATTTGATTATAAATCATAAAGTCTCTGATAATTCAATAAGTTCTCATATCCATAGTGCTTCAAAAAAAACAATTTTCCCATGCAAAGTGAAAATGTTGGTGATAACGTGTGATAGTGTCGGGCACACATCCTCTAGTGGCTAAATTGCCCCTCCACCCTCCTTTCAAGGGAACCCCCGATGGGCCGCTTCGCTTGTCAGGATCACTCCTGATTTTTCCTTCTCAGGCAGTGGGCTGGTATCAGGTTAGTACTACCACCTGTGGTCCCCCTATCAGGTAGTAAATTATCGATACTCCAGACCTCTCATTGATAGGTACATCTGCTAAGATAATATACTCCTCACGCCCCAGGCCACTTGTGAGAGAAAAAAGATCCTCCATACGTGTAGTAATTTTAAACATAACAACTCCTTTATTAAAGTGTTCCTGCATGGCGACCCCTTCCTGTCATCTCACATATAGATTCTTATTATTATAGCCACATTTACCCCCCTAACTCTCCCACAGTTTTTACACTACATAGACAGTAATATACCAGAAACGTGCGGATTGTTTCCCGATTGGTGTGCTATTACTTTGTGGAACGACTTTCCCCCGAATGGTTCATGAATTTTTATTTGCGGTTTTTGTGGGTGAAATTGGTCCCATAGGAATGAAATGGCGGAATGTTCAAAACTAGAGTGTGAGCTAAAAAATCAGACAGGACATGATTTGTAAACTGCCATCACTCCCTCATTTTCAAGCCCACCTACACAAATCTTGTATCAAAACGTTCAGCTATCCCTGCTGTCACTAACAATGTCCACGCTAAGCCATAGTCCCTGATAGTTTTCACAATATGACCATTTGTTTGCAATGCACGCCACCCATTGACATTCATTGAAACTCCACTCTAGCCACCTCAAATTTGATGGGCAATTTCTAAACTGCGACTGTGCCTTCATTTTTTAATATTTCAGAGACATACTATGCATCAAAATGGAGGTCTGGGTCTTGTGATTCTCACAATATAAAGCTCCTCAGTGTAGAATTTATAATTTTTAAACTACAACCGTTTGAAGATGGCAACCGCCTGTGAAGTGAGCAAGTTGGAGCAGTTTGTTTTTTAACCGCTCTTCTCTGCCCTTGCTGTAGAGTGAGTTGCCATAGGAACCCAGGTGTATGAGCAGCAGCAGGGTGACAAGCCACTCCATCCAATTACTTAAACCCCGCCCACTCCAGTTGTAGACTACTACTGCAGCAAGAACACTTCACACAATTTCCCCAGAAATCGTAGCTTTTCTAGTTTAATATAAATGCCCGCTCACTTTTAAAAGTTGATAAAATCGCATTCCAACCCTCATGACTGGTGTACTGCATGGGTTAGAGATAATTGGGGTGTCCTAAGATGGCGTCCACGCTGGATGTGCGTCACCGCGTACCGGAAGCTGCATCACCGTGTACCTACGCGTTGCGTCACTAGACTACATGATTTCCTCAGGGTATTGATACCCTGACCTCTGTGATTGCCAACAAGGGATTTGCCACCAACTACTAAGTCATGTTTTTGTGAAGGAGATCAAATCCTTCTTTCCCTCATGAACATGCAGATCAGTCATCATTTGTTAGACGCATTTCTGCTGAATTTGTTGTTGTATTCTGTCTCTCAGTGTTACACCGAACATTCCATTTCGGCCATTTTTACTAGCTAAGATTAACTTTTTGAATAGAATTTCAACTATTTGCCTTCACTATCTGCATTGGCTGTATTATACGGCTACAATCTGCTTATTATACATCTGTACTGACGGCCCAATAACCCACCTACACTATAGGAGCTCTTCTATCTGGTGGATTTCCTTTCTGAGCTACTTAATGGTGGATACTTATTGGTGCTGACTTGTCTGATGCCCGGGTGCAAGTGAAACCGAGGAGCTGTCCTGGCTGGCTGTGAGGGTCTTTACTACAGAGGTCTGGAGTTCGGTTCCAGGGTGTGCAAAGTGCCTGAGAAGTGCCTAATATCCAATACCGCCCAGCTCGCACACTCCGCTCCTCACAAGACCTCCTTCTCTCGAGTTCCTGGTCTCCTCCTCCCATGCCCGCCTCCAGGACTTCTCCAGGGTGTCACCCATCCTCTGGAACTCCCTGCCCCCAACCCATCAATTATCACCTACTCTCCTCTCTCCTTTAGGCGCACCCTGAAAACCCACCTCTTCAGGGAAGCCTACCCCACCCCCCCAGCTAACTTGCCGACCTCCTCCACTCTTCCTACCACTCCATCCCCCACAGCTATCTCCTCCTGTACCACCATCCCTCCCTCCTAGATTGTAAGCTCCAAGGAGCAGGGCCCTCAATCCCCTCATGTTTTGCTTTGTATTGTTCTGTCACATGTTCTGTCCCCCTTTGTAATGTACAGCGCTGAGCGAACTATTGGCGCTTTATAAATACTGTATAATAATAATAATATCCCTACCGGTTCTTAGATGACCCCGAGTGCCCCTCTGAGGGTCATATACATGCGCAATTATATTGTGCGTCTGGGTGAGTGCACCTCTTTTGTCTTATCCACAGAAGTCACAAGCACCTATTGATGTAATTCCAGCGGGAGCGACCAATATCCCCGACACTGGTTGATCTGTGCACCTATAAGTTACTTCCACTGTCTGGACTATTATGCGTTTATAATGTGCGTTTATACCATTGCTACTCGTCTAATTTAAGACGACGCCACTATTGTCACTTTATTGCGCTCATTTTCATAGCGCCTTGTTTTATCACTTGTCATTTTGCAATTCAATTTATGTGATTTAATGATATGCGTTTATAATGTGCGTTTATAGCATTGCTACGCGTCTATTTTAAGACAACACATTATTGTCACTCTATTGCGCTCATTTATAGCGCTTGTTTTATTATGTGTCACTTTGCAGTTCAATTCATTTGTTTTTAAAGATACTATCAGTTGATGTAGCGCTGCATTTTCATATACTGTATATTTGGTTTAAAGGATTTAGAGGTTTTTTTCCTTCTGCAAGCTGCTTATTTTTGAAAAAAAGCGCCCGCTTGATCGTTTATTTTTTACAATACACCGAACATTCGAGTTTTAGACCGATCATTTCTTTGTGAGGGGAAAAACATTAAAAATCAGCCGGGGAGCAAAATAACGCATTTCCTTCACTGTACATAGCGCCTTCACTTTACATATATATTGTACATTCCCATCAGTCCCCCGCCCCCGAGGAGCGTACAATCTAAGGTCCCTAACTCCCATTCATACATACACATACTAGGGACAATGCAGACAGGAGCCAATTCACCTACCAGCATGTCTTTGGAGAGTAGGAGGAAACCGGTGTACCTGGAGGAAACCCACGCAGGCACAGGGAGAACATGCAAACTCCATGCAGGTGGTGCTGTGGTTGCAATTTGAGCCAACAACCCGAGTACTGCCAGGCGGAAGTGCTAACCACTTAGTCACTGTGCTGTCCTACCTAGTCTCTGTGCTGCCCACATGTGCTGCCCGTGTATGCAGACAGGAGATCTCATTCTGGTCAGCCAGTCCTGTGATGGAAGCACCCCCTCCTGCGTTACATCTCAGCACCATTGATCTTCTGCAGCCACTTCATGTCTGCATGCACCCCAGTGATGGCTGTGATGGTATTTCTCAGGGCGAGATTCCTGAGGATGACATCAGTGGACATCACGCCTGTGTCATTTGTGTTGAAACAGCCATTTGTAGTCTCTACTGTGAGCCAATGTGACAGGGTGACAACTCATGAGCACAAATGTGAGACGGATGGAGAGTTGTCACCTTATAACAGGAAGTGTTTGAACAAGGACCTTCATGGCGGGATCACCGGGGATTATTGTAATGCAATCTGCAAAATTTAAAATATTGAAAATGACTTCTGAAATCGCAGTAACATGGTAGAACTTGTATCGGATTTTATATATTTGGGTGTACCTAAGCTTTAACAATTTTTTAACACATTTATGGGACTGATATCTTCAATCCTTTGTCTTTTGTCTTCTATGTATCAACCTTGTATTGTGTTGTTTTTTTGATGTAATATTTGTCATCTTAGAATTTATCCCTCATTTATCATCCAGATGAATGTTTATGTTGATGTATTTTTTTGAAGAGTTAAGTAAAATGATTTGTACATCCGATCAATCCAACTCCACTCCAGGTCACGCCACATCCCCAGCTCTCCTTTTTCTCATATATTTTTGTTTTTTTAATACTTTTTAAAATAATTTCCTTGCTTGTATTGTTAAACTCACTGTGGAACCTAAGGGGTTAATCCTCCACATTGTGTAAAAAGGCTGTTTGATCCTGTCTTCTCTGCCCCTCCTCTTGTCCAAATGTCCATGCTGATAACACAGACTGAACCCCTAGCCCTTATGCACATGCTCAGTTTAGTGTGTATTGCTAGAGAGGTTATTTTTTTTTCTTGGAAGAGTGCATGTGATCAGTACAGGGCCAATCAGAAACTGTCCAGACAGAGGTCAGGGGTTCTGCATCCTCCTAGAGCAGAAAGAAAACTCCTCCTACAAGCTGTAACCAGTGCTTTGCTGGACACTGATAGAAGTCACAAGACTGCTATATACTGCTGATGAGAAAAGGTATTTAGCCGTTTATAATTATTAAAATAATTGCATTTCCATGTTCTGTGTACCACAATGTTGAACTAATCTGATTTTAAAAATATCCATTGATGCTCCTCCCATGCTTGTAGGCCATGTGTGCCTGGAGTGACGCCTGCCCCATCACTTCTAATTATTATTGTTATACAGGATTTATGGCGCCAACAGTTTGCTCAGCGCTTTACAATATAATGGGAGACAATACAGCAACAATACAGATCAATACAAGAGGGATAGGAGGGCCTGATCCTGGGAGCTTACAATCTAAGAGGGAGGAGCTGATCCTGGGAGCTTACAATTTAGGAGGGAGGGGCTGATCCTGGGAGTTTACAATCTAGGAGGGAGAGGCTGATCCTGGGAGCCTATAATCTAAGAGGGAGGAGCTGATCCTGGGAGCTTACAATCTAAGAGAGAGGGGCTGATCCTGGGAGTTTATATCCTAAGAGGGAGGGGCTGATCCTGGGAGTTTACAATCTAAGAGGGAGGGGCTGATCCTGGGAGTTTACAATCTAAGAGGGAGGGGCTGATCCCGGGAGTTTACAGTCTAAGAGGGAGGGGCTGATCCTGGGAGTTTACAATCTAAGAGGGAGGGGCTGATCCTGGGAGTTTATATCCTAAGAGAGGAGGACCTGATCCTGGGAGCTTAGAATCTAAGAGGGAGGGGCTGATCCTGGGAGCTTACAATCTAAGAGGGAGGGGCTGATCCTGGGAGTTTACAAACTAAGAGGGAGGGGCTGATCCTGGGAGCTTACAATCTAAGAGGGAGGGGCTGATCCTGGGAGCTTACAATCTAAGAGGGAGGGGCTGATGCTGGGAGTTTACAATCTAAGAGGGAGGGGCTGATCCTGGGAGCTTACAATCTAAGAGGGAGGGGCTGATCCTGGGAGTTTACAATCTAAGAGGGAGGGGCTGATCCTGGGAGTTTACAATCTACGAGGGAGGGGCTGATCCTGGGAGTTTACAATCTAAAAGGGAGGGGCTGGTGTTACAAAAGGTAGTAACTGTGGGGGATGGACTGGTAGGAGGAGTAGAAGATTCCAGTATTAGCTGAGGGCAGGATAGGCTTCCCTGAAGAGATCGGTTTTCAGAGATCGCCTAAAAGTGAGCAGAGTAGGCGATAGTCTGATAAATTTGGGTAGAGAGTTCCAGAGGATGGGGGAAGTCCTGGAGACGAGCATGGGAAGAGGAGACAAGGGAGCTAGAGAGCAGGAGGTCATGCAATGGAGAGTACGGTTTGGTGATATTTATCCATTGGTATCCATTGATGCTCCTCCCATGATTGTAGACCATGTGCATGGAGTGACGCCTGGCCCATCACTTCTAATTATTTCTAACATTTCTCATTGTCGTCCCGCACCCCCCCCTCGGCTCTCCGGTGTGATTCTCTTCTTCTCTGGGCTCTTCCGTCCCGGGAGCCGATCTAGTAGTTTCGGCTATTGACAATAGAGGTGATCTATGGGTGGGGGGTGGAGGGGAGAGATGGGGGGCTCTTTTGGGGGAATGTTTACTAGAAAAATGTAATTCTTTATGTATTGTTATGACAATCTTTGTTGTGGTTTGAAGTTTTTGTTGAAGTTTAAAAATTAATTAAATATTAATTGAAAAAAAGAACTTTTTCGATCATCTGTTCGGTCTGGAAGTTAGACCAGAAGTTGCAAACATTTTGTCATTTCCGGTTGAGGAAAATGTAAACAGAGACATTAATTTTATGAAAATAATTAGATCCAATTTTTTTTTTGATGTGATGTTTTCAAGGTTAGAGGAAAGATGTGGAGTCCAATAGTCCAGATGTCTCCATAAAGAGGACCTGTCATTTATTTATTTATTTATTATTTATTTATCTAGTTTATATAGCGCCAAAGGGTTTGCTCAGCGCTGTACAATAGAGGGGGGGACAATACATGAAACAGAACAGTAACATCAAACAGCACACGAGGGGTAAGAGGGCCCTACTCTTTCGAGCTTACAATCTAGGAGGGAGGGGGTAGTGGTACTGGAGGAAATGGCTGTGGGGGATGGAGTGATAGGAGGAGGGAAGGGCAGCGGCTGTTAGGTGAGGGTGGGGTAGGCTTCCCTAAAGAGGTGGGTTTTCAGGGAGCGCCTGAAGGTGAGGAGGGATGGTGACAGTCTGGTGGATTGGGGTAGCGAGTTCCAGAGGATGGGGGAGGACCTGGAGAAGTCTTGCAGTCGTGCGTAGGAGGAGGAGACCAGGGAGCAGGATAGAAGGAGGTCCTGTGAAGAGCGAAGGGTACGGGTAGGGTGGTACCTGGGAATCAGGTCGGTACAGGGATGTTTATATTTCTTGTGATAGCAAGAAAAGTTTTAAAAGGATGGTGTAAAGATAAAAACATGTAATAAAAAAAATAATAAAAAAAAAAATTAAAGCACCACCGTCCCGCCGTGCTTGCACACAAATGCATGGCGCACACGTATGTAAATGGTGTTCACAACACGCATGTGAGGTATTGACACAAACGTTATATCGAGAGCAATCATTCTAGCATTAGACCTCTTCTGTAACTCTACACTGGTAGCCTGTAAAGATTTTTAAAGCGCAACCTATGGAGATGAAGTATCGTAGTTTGTCGCAGTTTGTCACCATTTCATTTGTTGCAATTTTAAAGCTTGACATGTTAGGTATCTATTTACTCATCATAACATCATCATTTATATTTTACCCCCAAAAATGGGTTATATATTGTATGGTTTTATTGCATTAAAATTCATTCAAGTGTATTTTGCAAAAAAAAATGCATTTGAAAAAGTGCAAATACCGCGTGACATAAAAATTGTTTGGGCTCTAAGTACTTTTTAGCAAAAAATACTGATTTTTAAACGCAAACAAAAAGTCTCAGAAAAGGCCTGGTCTTAAAATAGAAAAAAAAAATAAAAATGGTATTGTACTTTTTATGTGTGATTTATTGGTGGTACATTTAAAATCCCTTTGTTCCCTCTCTTTGGGTGATTAAAGTCTTACTAAACCCCAGAGCCCACATCCATTATATCCGCTCTCCCCGGACCCTGCATTCACTATATCCGCTCTCCCCGGACCCTGCATTCACTATATCCGCTCTCCCCGGACCCTGCATTCACTATATCCGCTCTGCATTCACTATATCCTCTCTCCCCGGACCCCGCATTCACTATATCCGCTCTACCCGGACGTCGCATTCACTATATCCGCTCTCCCCGGACCCTGCATTCACTATATCCTCTCTCCTTGGACCCCGCATTCACTATATCCGCTCTCCCCCGGACCCCGCATTCACTATATCCGCTCTCCACGGACCCCGCATTCACTATATCCTCTCTCCCCCGGACCCCCGCATTCACTATATCCGCTCTCCCCGGACCCCGCATTCACTATATCCCGCTCTCCCTGGACCCCGCATTCACTATATCCGCTCTCCCCGGACCCCGCATTCACTATATCCGCTCTCCCCGGACCCCGCATTCACTATATCCGCTCTCCCCGGACCCCGCATTCACTATATCCGCTCTCCCCCCCGACCCCGCATTCACTATATCCGCTCTCCCCCCCCGACCCCGCATTCACTATATCCGCTCTCCCCCGACCCCGCATTCACATTCACTATATCCGCTCTCCCCGGACCCCGCATTCACTATATCCGCTCTCCCCCCGGACCCTGCATTCACTATATCCGCTCTCCCCGGACCCCCGCATTCACTATATCCGCTCTCCCCCGGACCCCGCATTCACTATATCCGCTCTCCCCGACCACGACCCCGCATTCATTCACTATATCCGCTCTCCCCGGACCCCGCATTCACTATATCCGCTCTCCCCGGACCCCGCATTCACTATATCCGCTCTCCCCGGACCCCCGCATTCACTATATCCGCTCTCCCCGGACCCCGCATTCACTATATCCGCTCTCCGGACCCCGCCCCACTATATCCGCCCCGCATTCACTATATCCTATATCTCCCCGGACCCCGCATTCACTATATCCTCTCTCCCCCGGACCCTGCATTCACTATATCCGCTCTCCCCCCGGACCCCGCATTCACTATATCCGCTCTCCCCGGACCCCAATCACTATATCCGCTCTCTCCCCCGACCCCGCATTCACTATATCCGCTCTCCCCGGACCCCGCATTCACTATATCCCGCTCTCCCCGGACCCCGCATTCACTATATCCGCTCTCCCCGGACCCCGCATTCACTATATCCGCTCTCCCCCCGGACCCCGCATTCACTATATCCGCTCTCCCCGGACCCCGCATTCACTATATCCGCTCTCCCCGGACCCCGCATTCACTATATCCGCTCTCTCCCCGGACCCCGCATTCACTATATCCGCTCTCCCCGGACCCCGCATTCACTATATCCGCTCTCCCCCCGACCCCGCATTCACTATATCCGCTCTCCCCCCGGACCCCGCATTCTATATCCGCTCTCCCCCCGGACCCCGCATTCACTATATCCGCTCTCCCCGGACCCCGCATTCACTATATCCTCTCTCCCCGACCCCGCATTCACTATATCCGCTCTCCCCGGACCCCGCATTCACTATATCCTCTCTCCCCGGACCCCGCATTCACTATATCCGCTCTCCCCCCCGACCCCGCATTCACTATATCCCTCTCCCCGGACCCCGCATTCACTATATCCGCTCTCCCCGGACCCCGCATTCACTATATCCGCTCTCCCCGGACCCCGCATTCACTATATCCGCTCTCTCCCCCCCGGACCCCCGCATTCACTATATCCGCTCTCCCCCGACCCCGCATTCACTATATCCGCTCTCCCCCCGGACCCCGCATTCACTATATCCGCTCTCCCCGGACCCCCGCATTCACCCCGCATTCACTATATCCGCTCTCCCCCGGACCCCGGACCCCGCATTCACTATATCCGCTCTCCCCGGACCCCGCATTCACTATATCCGCTCTCCCCCGGACCCCGCATTCACTATATCCCTCTCTCCCCGGACCCCGCATTCACTATATATCCGCTCTCCCCCCGGACCCCGCATATCACTATATCCGCTCTCCCCGACCCCCGCATTCACTATATCCGCTCTCCCCCGGACCCCCCCGCATTCACTATATCCGCTCTCCCCCCGACCCCCCCCGCATTCACTATATCCCCTCTCTCCCCGGACCCCGCATTCACTATATCCGCTCTCCCCCCGGACCCCGCATTCACTATATCCGCTCTCCCCGGACCCCGCATTCACTATATCCGCTCTCCCCCCGGACCCCATTCACTATATCCCTCTCTCCCCGGACCCCGCATTCACTATATCCGCTCTCCCCGGACCCCGCATTCACTATATCCGCTCTCCCCCCGGACCCCGCATTCACTATATCCGCTCCCCTCCCCGGACCCCGCATTCACTATATCCGCTCTCCCCGGACCCCGCATTCACTATATCCGCTCTCCCCCCGGACCCCGCATTCACACTATATCCGCTCTCCCCATCCCTACCCTGCATTCACTATTCACTATCCGCTCTCCCCGGACCCCGCATTCACTATATCCGCTCTCCCCCCGACCCCGCATTCACTATATCCGCTCTCCCCGGACCCCGCATTCACTATATCCGCTCTCCCCGGACCCCGCATTCACTATATCCGCTCTCCCCCCGGACCCCGCATTCACTATATCCGCTCTCCCCCGGACCCCGCATTCACTATATCCGCTCTCCCCGGACCCCGCATTCACTATATCCGCTCTCCCCCCCGACCCCGCATTCACTATATCCGCTCTCCCCGGACCCCGCATTCACTATATCCGCTCTCCCCCCCCCGACCCCGCATTCACTATATCCCTCTCTCCCCCGGACCCCGCATTCACTATATCCGCTCTCCCCCCGGACCCCGCATTTCACTATATCCGCTCTCCCCCCGGACCCCGCATTCACTATATCCGCTCTCCCCCCCCCCGACCCCGCATTCACTATATCCGCTCTCCCCCCGGACCCCGCATTCACTATATCCGCTCTCCCCGGACCCCGCATTCACTATATCCCTCTCTCCCCCGGACCCCGCATTCACTATATCCGCTCTCCCCCGGACCCCGCATTCACTATATCCGCTCTCCCCCGGACCCCGCATTCACTATTCACTATATCCTCTCTCCCCGGACCCCCGCATTCACTATATCCGCTCTCCCCCGGACCCCGCATTCACTATATATCCGCTCTCCCCCCGGACCCCGCATTCACTATATCCTCTCTCCCCGGACCCCGCATTCACTATATCCGCTCTCCCCCCGGACCCCGCATTCACTACTATCCGCTCTCCTCCCCCGACCCCCGCATTCACTATATCCGCTCTCCCCCGGACCCCGCATTCACTATATCCGCTCTCCCCGGACCCCGCATTCACTATATCCGCTCTCCCCCCCCGGACCCCGCATTCACTATATCCTCTCTCCCCCGACCCCGCATTCACTATATCCGCTCTCCCCGGACCCCGCATTCACTATATCCGCTCTCCCCCCCGACCCCGCATTCACTATATCCGCTCCGCTCTCCCCCCGGACCCTGCATTCACTATATCCGCTCTCCCCCCGGACCCCGCATTCACTATATCCGCTCTCCCCGGACCCCGCATTCACTATATCCGCTCTCCCCCCCCCCCGCATTCACTATTCACTATATCCCGCTCTCCCCGGACCCCGCATTCACTATATCCGCTCTCCCCGGGACCCCGCATTCACTATATCCGCTCTCCCCCGACCCCGCATTCACTATATCCGCTCTCCCCGGACCCCGCATTCACTATATCCGCTCTCTCCCCCCGACCCCGCATTCACTATATCCGCTCTCCCCGGACCCTGCATTCACTATATCCGCTCTCCCCGGACCCCGCATTCACTATATCCGCTCTCCCCCGGACCCCGCATTCACTATATCCGCTCTCCCCGACCCCCCCATTTCACTATATCCGCTCTCCCCCCGGACCCCGCATTCACTATATCCGCTCTCCCCGGACCCCGCATTCACTATATCCCTCTCTCCCCCCGGACCCCGCATTCACTATATCCGCTCTCCCCCCCGGACCCCGCATTCACTATATCCGCTCTCCCCCCCGACCCCGCATTCACTATATCCCTCTCTCCCCGGACCCCGCATTCACTATATCCCGCTCTCTCCCCCCCGACCCCGCATTCACTATATCCGCTCTCCCCGACCCCCGCATTCACTATATCCGCTCTCCCCCCCCCGCATTCACTATATCCGCTCTCCCCGACCCCCGCATTCACTATATCCGCTCTCCCCGGACCCCGCATTCACTATATCCGCTCTCCCGGACCCCCGGACCCCGCATTCACTATATCCGCTCTCCCCCCGACCCCGCATTCACTATATCCGCTCTCCCCCGGACCCCGCATTCACTATATCCGCTCTCCCCCCGGACCCCGCATTCACTATATCCTCTCTCTCCCCGGACCCCGCATTCACTATATCCCGCTCTCCCCCCGGACCCCGCATTCACTATATATCCGCTCTCCCCCGGACCCCGCATTCACTATATCCGCTCTCCCCGGACCCCGCATTCACTATATCCGCTCTCCCTCCCCCCGGACCCCGCATTCACTATATCCGCTCTCCCGGACCCCGCATTCACTATATCCGCTCTCCCCCGGACCCCGCATTCATATATCCGCTCTCCCCCGGACCCCGCATTCACTATATCCGCTCTCCCCCCGGACCCCGCATTCACTATATCCGCTCTCTCCCCGGACCCCGCATTCACTATATCCGCTCTCCCCGGACCCCGCATTCACTATATCCTCTCTCCCCGGACCCCGCATTCACTATATCCGCTCTCCCCCGGACCCCGCATTCACTATATCCGCTCTCTCCCCCGGACCCCGCATTCACTATATCCGCTCTCCCCCCCGGACCCCGCATTCACTATATCCGCTCTCCCCCGGACCCCGCATTCACTATATCCGCTCTCCCCCCCGGACCCCGCATTCACTATATCCGCTCTCCCCGGACCCCCCCGCATTCACTATATCCGCTCTCCCCCGGACCCCGCATTCACTATATCCGCTCTCCCCCGGACCCCGCATTCACTATATCCGCTCTCCCCCCGGACCCCGCATTCACTATATCCGCTCTCCCCCGGACCCCCGCATTCACTATATCCGCTCTCCCCCGGACCCCGCATTCACTATATCCTCTCTCCCCGGACCCCGCATTCACTATATCCGCTCTCCCCCGACCCCGCATTCACTATATCCGCTCTCCCCGGACCCCGCATTCACTATATCCGCTCTCCCCGGACCCCGCATTCACTATATCCGCTCTCCCCCGGACCCCGCATTCACTATATCCTCTCTCCCCGGACCCCGCATTCACTATATCCGCTCTCCCCGGACCCCGCATTCACTATATCCGCTCTCCCCCCGACCCCTGCATTCACTATATCCGCTCTCCCCGGACCCCGCATTCACTATATCCGCTCTCCCCCGGACCCCGCATTCACTATATCCGCTCTCCCCCGGACCCCGCATTCACTATATATCCCTCTCCCCCGGACCCCGCATTCACTATATCCCGCCCCGCTCCCCCTCTCCCCGACCCCGCATTCACTATATCCGCTCTCCCCCCCGACCCCGCATTCACTATATCCGCTCTCCCCGGACCCGCATTCACTATATCCGCTCTCCCCCGGACCCCGCATTCACTATATCCGCTCTCCCCCCGGACCCCGCATTCACTATATCCGCTCTCCCCCGGACCCCGCATTCACTATATCCGCTCTCCCCGGACCCCGCATTCACTATATCCGCTCTCACCGGACCCCCCGGACCCCGCATTCACTATATCCGCTCTCCCCGGACCCCGCATTCACTATCACTATATCCGCTCTCCCCCCCGGACCCCGCATTCACTATATCCGCTCTCTCCCCGGACCCCGCATTCACTATATCCGCTCTCCCCGGACCCCGCATTCACACTATATCCGCCGCTCTCCCCGGACCCCGCATTCACTATATCCGCTCTCCCCCCTCCCCCCGACCCCGCATTCACTATATATCCGCTCTCCCCCCGGACCCCGCATTCACTATATCCGCTCTCCCCCCCGGACCCCGCATTCACTATATCCGCTCTCCCCGGACCCCGCATTCACTATATCCGCTCCCCCCGGACCCCCGCATTCACTATATCCGCTCTCCGGACCCCCGCATTCACTATATCCGCTCTCCCCGGACCCCGCATTCACTATATCCCGCTCTCCCCCCCGACCCCGCATTCACTATATCCGCTCTCCCCCCGGACCCCGCATTCACTATATCCGCTCTCCCCCCGACCCCGCATTCACTATATCCGCTCTCCCCGGACCCCGCATTCACTATATCCGCTCTCCCCCCCGGACCCCGCATTCACTATATCCGCTCTCCCCGGACCCCGCATTCACTATATCCGCTCTCTCCCCCCGGACCCCGCATTCACTATATCCGCTCTCCCCGGACCCCGCATTCACTATATCCGCTCTCTCCCCGGACCCCGCATTCACTATATCCGCTCTCCCCGGACCCCGCATTCACTATATCCGCTCTCCCCGGACCCCCCCGCATTCACTATATCCGCTCTCCCCCCGGACCCCGCATTCACTATATCCGCTCTCCCCGGACCCCGCATTCACTATATCCGCTCTCCCCGGACCCCGCATTCACTATATACCGCTCTCCCCGGACCCCGCATTCACTATATCCTCTCCCCCGGACCCCGCATTCACTATATCCGCTCTCCCCCCCGACCCCGCATTCACTATATCCGCTCTCCCCCCTCCCCGGACCCCGCATTCACTATATCCGCTCTCCCCCGGACCCCGCATTCACTATATCCGCTCTCCCCCCCATTCATTCCCCGCTCTATCAGGACCCCGCATTCACTATATCCGCACTCTCCTCTCTCCCGGACCCCGCATTCACTATATCCGCTCCTCCCCGGACCCTGCATTCACTATATCCGCTCTCCCCGGACCCCGCATTCACTATGCATCACTATATCTCCCTCTCTCCCCGGACCCCGCATTCACTATATCCGCTCTCCCCCCCCGGACCCCGCATTCACTATATCCCGCTCTCCCCGGACCCCGCATTCACTATATCCGCTCTCCCCGGACCCCCGCATTCACTATATCCGCTCTCCCCGGACTACCGCCCCGCATTCACTATATCCCCTCTCCCCCCGGACCCCGCATTCACTATATCCCGCTCTCCCCGGACCCCGCATTCACTATATCCGCTCTCCCCGGACCCCGCATTCACTATATCCGCTCTCTCCCCCAGACCCCGCATTCACTATATCCGCTCTCCCCCGGACCCTGCATTCACTATATCCGCTCGCTCTCCCCCCGGACCCCGCATTCACTATATCCGCTCTCCCCCGGACCCCGCATTCACTATATATCCGCTCTCCGCTCTCCCCCGACCCCCGCATTCACTATATCCGCTCTCCCCGGACCCCGCATTCACTATATCCGCTCTCCCCGGACCCCGCATTCACTATATCCGCTCTCCCCGGACCCCGCATTCACTATATCCGCTCTCCCCGGACCCCGCATTCACTATATCCCGCTCTCCCCCCCGACCCCGCATTCACTATATCCCTCTCTCCCCCGGACCCCGCATTCACTATATCCGCTCTCCCCCCGGACCCGCATTCACTATATCCGCTCTCCCCCGGACCCCGCATTCACTATATCCGCTCTCCCCGGACCCCGCATTCACTATATCCGCTCTCCCCCGGACCCCGCATTCACTATATCCGCTCTCCCCCGGACCCCGCATTCACTATATCCGCTCTCCCCTCCCCGGACCCCGCATTCACTATATCCCCTCTCCCCCCCCCGGACCCCCATTCACTATATCCGCTCTCCCCGGACCCCGCATTCACTATATCCGCTCTCCCCCCGGACCCCGCATTCACTATATCCGCTCTCCCCGGACCCCGCCCCGCATTCACTATATCCGCTCTCCCCGGACCCCGCATTCACTATATCCGCTCTCCCCGGACCCCGCATTCATCACTATATCCGCTCTCCCCCCGACCCCGCATTCACTATATCCGCTCTCCCCGGACCCCCGCATTCACTATATCCGCTCTCCCCCGGACCCCGCATTCACTATATCCGCTCTCCCCGGACCCCGCATTCACACTATATCCGCTCTCCCCCGACCCCGCATTCACTATATCCGCTCTCCCCGGACCCCGCATTCACTATATCCGCTCTCCCCCGGACCCCGCATTCACTATATCCTCTCTCCCCGGACCCTGCATTCACTATATCCGCTCTCCCCCCGGACCCCGCATTCACTATATCCGCTCTCCCCGGACCCCGCATTCACTATATCCGCTCTCCCCCGGACCCCGCATTCACTATATCCGCTCTCCCCCCGACCCCGCATTCACTATATCCGCTCTCCCCGGACCCCGCATTCACTATATCCGCTCTCCCCCGGACCCCGCATTCACTATATCCGCTCTCCCCGGGACCCCGCATTCACTATATCCGCTCTCCCCGGACCCCGCATTCACTATATCCGCTCTCCCCCGGACCCCCGCATTCACTATATCCGCTCTCCCCGGACCCCGCATTCACTATATCCGCCGCTCTCCTCCCCCGGACCCCGCATTTCACTATATCCGCTCTCCCTGGACCCCGCATTCACTATATCCGCTCTCCCCCCGACCCCGCATTCACTATATCCGCTCTCCCCCGGACCCCGCATTCACTATATCCGCTCTCCCCCCCGGACCCCGCATTCACTATATCCGCTCTCCCCCCGACCCCGCATTCACTATATCCGCTCTCTCCCCCCGGACCCCGCATTCACTATATCTGCTCTCTCCCCGGACCCCGCATTCACTATATCCGCTCTCCCCCCGGACCCCGCATTCACTATATCCGCTCTCCCCGGACCCCGCATTCACTATATCCTCTCTCCCCCGGACCCCGCATTCACTATATCCTCTCTCCCCGGACCCCCGCATTCACTATATCCGCATTCACTATATCCGCTCTCCCCGGACCCCGCATTCACTATATCCGCTCTCCCCGGACCCGGACCCCGCATTCACTATATCCGCTCTCCCCGGACCCCGCATTCACTATATCCGCTCTCTCCCCGGACCCCGCATTCACTATATCCGCTCTCCCCGGACCCCCATTCACTATATCCGCTCTCCCCGGACCCCGCATTCACTATATCCGCTCTCCCCGGACCCCCGCATTCACTATATCCGCTCTCCCCGGACCCCGCATTCACTATATCTGCTCTCCCCGGACCCCGCATTCACTATATCCGCTCTCCCCCCGGACCCCGCATTCACTATATCCGCTCTCCCCGGACCCTGCATTCACTATATCCGCTCTCCCCCCCGGACCCCGCATTCACTATATCCGCTCTCCCGGACCCCGCATTCACTATATCTGCTCTCCCCCGACCCTGCATTCACTATATCTATCCGCTCTCCCCGGACCCCGCATTCACTATATCCGCTCTCCCCGGACCCTGCATTCACTATATCCGCTCTCCCCTGACCCCGCATTCACTATATCCACTCTCCCCGGATCCCGCATTCACTGTATCCGCTCTCCCCGGACCCCGCATTCAGTATATCCGCTCTCCCCGGACCCTGCATTCAGTATATCCGCTCTCCCCGGACCCCGCATTCACTATATCCGCTCTCCCCGGACCCCGCATTCACTATATCCGCTTTCCCACCCTCCATATCAGGAAATGATGGGCAGGCGGGGGTTCTCTCGTTCTGGGAGGATGTCATATGACATCCTCCCACTCTAATTTCTTATGTGCGGTGAGGAGTTTGGTGGTGTTCTGTGTCCCTGGGACATAGCAAATCACCGATCACAGTAAAGGGCCGATGACATAGGCTCTATCATGTGATCAGCTGTGTCCAATCACAGCTGGTCGCATGTAAATAGAGAAACGCCAGTTCTGTCCTCACGCTGACAGCGCATGAGAAGAGGAGAGCCGGTAAGCAGCATTCTTTAGAGGGTCATGTACACTGATCATCAGGGCACTGATGATCAGTGTAGCCCCATCAGTGCTGCCTGTCAGTGCCCATCAATGCCACATACCAGTGCCCATCAGAGCAGCCTTTCAGTGTCGCCTATCAGTGCCAGTCAGTGCCACCTATCAATGCTCATAAGTGCTGCCAATCAGTGCAGCCTATCAGTTCCAGTCAGTGCCACCTATCAGTGTTTGTCAGTGCCACCTATCAGTGCGTTCTAACAGTTCCAATCAGTGCCAATCAGTGCTGCCTATCAGTTCCAGTCAGTGCCGCCTATCAGTGTTTGTCAGTGTCGCCCATCAGTGCTGCCTAACAGTTCCAATCAGTGCCAATCAGTGCTGCCTATCAGTTCCAGTCAGTGCCGCCTATCAGTGTTTGTCAGTGTCGCCCATCAGTGCTGCCTAACAGTTCCAATCAGTGCCAATCAATCCCACCTATCAGTGCCATATATGAATGCTGTCTTTCAGTGATGCATTGACGCTCATCAGTGCCCATCACTGCAGCCTCATTATTGCACATCAGTGAAGGAGAAAAATTACTTATTTACAAATTTTTATTACAGAAACTAAGATAAACATTTTTTTTCAAGTTTTTCAGTTTTATTTTAGTCTGTTAAGCAGAAAAAAAAACCCCAAGGTGATTAAATACCACCAAAAGAAGGATCTATCTGTGTCAAAAAAAAAGATACAAATTTCATACGGGTACATTGTTGCATGACCGCACAATTGTCATTCAGAGTGTGACGGTGCTGAAAGCTGAAAGTTGGCCTGGGCAGGACGGGGGTGAAAATGTCTGATAGGCGAGGGGTTAAAAAAAATTAACATGAAAAATAACTGAAAGCACCCCACCCCCCTGTGCTCCCCACAAATGTGAACGCACACATAAGGCCCACACATATAGATAAACGGTGATGGCACCACACATGTGAGGTATCTCCATGAACGTCACAGCCGGGGAAATCATTTTAGTAGCAGACCTCCTGTGTACCTCTAAGCTGGTAACCTGTACAGACTTTTACACCCCGGTCACACCGCTGCGATTTGTGTGCAATTTCAGGTGCGATTTCTGAAGACTGTATGCGACTTGTGAAGAATGTCAATGATTTCTTGCAATCTGCAGAGCGATCTCCATTATATTCTATGTATTTGAAATCGCTACAAAACTACAGAAAAAGTCATGCAACAACTACTTTAGCAGTCGTGCTGCAGCAAATCGCACGTATTAACACACTGACATTCACATTCATTAGATGCAATTTTAGGTGTGATCTCAATTCGCAAACCGCACCTGAAATCGCACCGGCATGACCGGGCACTTCAAGCGTCACCTAGGGAGATTTTGGTGCCATCCCACGGGTGGACACAATGACAAAGCATGACATGTTTGGTATCTATTTACTCAGTGTAACATCATCTTTTATATTCTACCAAACAACTTCTTATTAAGTGTTCTTGCATAGCAAGGAACACTTATTGTTATCTCACATATATATTCTTATTCTTATTCCGTTTCTTATTATATCCATATTTGCCACGCTAACTCCTCCCACAGTTTTTACACTACAAATACAAGTAATATATCAAAACGTGCGGATTGTTCCCGATCGGATTGCTATTACTTTGTGGAACGTTTCGCCGAATCGTTCAAGAAATATCGCGGTTTTTGCGGCGAAATTTTCCCATAGGAATGCATTGAGCAGCAGAGCACAGCTAGAGTGTGTAAAGGAAAAATCAGAAAAATCAGAACATGATTTGTAAACTGCCATCACTCTGCCATTTTCAAGCCCACCTACACATATCTT